>PVIH01005282.1:0-126472 GCA_004025045.1 Sigmodon hispidus
TATCTGAGTGAGTATGTGTGTGTGAGAGAGTGTATATGAGGATATATGTGTGAATGAAATTGTGAATGTATATGTATAAGTGTGAAAGTGTATGTGAGTGTGAACGTATATGTGTATCTGAGTGAGTGTGTGTGTGAGAGAGTGTATATGAGGATATATGTGTGAATGAAATTGTGAATGTATATGTATAAGTGTAAAAGTGTATGTGAGTGTGAACGTATATGTGTATCTGAGTGAGTATGTGTGTGAGAGAGTGTATATGAGGATATATGTGTGAATGAAAGTGTGAATGTATGTGTATAAGTGTGAAAGTGTATGTGAGTATGAGTGTATATGTGTATCTGAGTGTGTGAGTATGTGTTTATGTTTGTGTGTGTGCAAAGAGCTCTGGCTAAGGGCCATGTCAAGTTCTAGATACAGGGTAGCAGTAACTAAAAACATCTTTGAAGGGGAATGAAGGAAAATTCAAAATGGTCTTGAGAGTCCATGAAGTCTGTGTCATGGAAGACTCATCTAAACTGCACTTTATTTTCTGGCAGGACTTAGTCTAGTGGGCCTGGCTGGTTCACTTTGGGTTAAGGCCTTTAGATATAGGAAAGAACTCTAAATTCACTGCTGAAAGGAATTGAACTTACATAATGGGTAATGAAGAACTACAGATGTCCTGTAAATAGTGGGAAGTCACCCTGGCTGCACTGAAGACGAGGCCATGCAGTAGGAGGTTGTTAGGACAATCCATGTAAGAGACGCTTCAGGCCAATACTAGTTGATGGTGATGGCCACTGGATATTTAAATGTGGGACTGAGAAGATGCAGGACCTACCTTAGTGTTCATAGGACCTAGAGACAGGAAGGAATCTGTGGTAAATGGAGAGACTCAATCAGCTTCCAGTTCCTGATGCCACCCTACTTGCCAGAGGAGAAGAGGAGCCTGGAACTGACCAGAAAAGAACAAGCCAATTTGATACATTCAAGGGTGATTTAACCTAGTTCCTCTTTGATATACATTATTTTTAGACTCATCTCATAACAGAGGGAGGGCAGGCAGACAGATTGTGATCTTTGTTGGCTGCTGGCTCTGTGTCCCAATCAGAAAAAGAAATTACATGGTCTGATGGGAATGGCAATATGGTCTGGGAGGAAGTGTCCTCTAGACAGGAATCAGGAGACTTGATTCTGATGACAGCACAGGCTTCTTCCCAGACAGTGTCCTTGAGCAAGTCCTCTGGCCTCTGTGAGGTGACTTTCTTTTTACAAAGCAACTGAGGACTTTCTGTCTTTACTATCCTGCTGCGGGACTCAGAAACTCGCACAAAGAACCAAGTGCTCTGCATAGAACAGACTTTCTATTCATACACATCAGGGTTTGAAACTTGCCTTAGCCACATAGCAGGTGGGCCACTTTGAGCAGGTTGTATAACATCACAGGGCCTCAGTTTCTTCGTCTGTAACTAGGAGATATAAAGTTTACCTGATTATAATGATAATAAGGGTAATACTTCTATACATTTTCAAAGGTCTCCTCCATGCCTTGTGGTCTTTGGCACTTTGATCTGTCCATGTTGTAGCAAGAGCACAGGTCTGGTGTCAGAGTCCAGGTGCGAGTTCCGTTTTACCGCAGTTATGTAACTACTCCATACCTCAGTTCTTCATCTGTAAAGTGAGGATAACAGTGATTTACCTCTCAGGGTTGGAAGGGTTACATGGGGAAGGCTATGTTGTCACCAGCAGATGAGTCACCATGCCACATGCTCAGTGATATTAGTTATCATTCTCTCGCCTTTCCTTTTTCTCTTCCGTTGTGTTGCTGCTGTTGTGAAATGATAGATTTCTGATACTTTGGGGCTATTCTTCAGTAAGTCCTATTTACATTTTATTGGCGCAACAACTAATAAATATGCTCTGTCAAACGATTTAAAGGGAGAGAGAAAGATAAGCTAGAATCATAAAGTAACCCCAGTCCTTCTCTGGCCCTTGTTTATGGTCTGGCTCCAAGATGAGGGGAAACAGCTCTTTAACACAGTGGATGAGAAAAATATTGGGAACAGCGAGCAAACTTGAGTCCTGAGCAGACTGGTTTCTTGTGGCTGCAGCCATACCAAAATCAGGTAATGCTGGCTCTGAGGAAAGGTACAGCTCACCAAGGAAAGATAGCACAGTCCTGTCACCTAACTGATCTCAGTTCAGACTTCACTGTCTCCCGAGCCTCTGAAATGTTAACAGACATTTATTTACTCATCTGTCCAACAAAACCCATTAGACACAGGAAAAGAGACAGAGGAATGACACAGTCCTCATCTCCAAGGAGAAAGAACAAGGGAAAGAACCCACAGCATCACAGAGGACACATGTCCTGGCAGAGGAAATATCCACTGGAAAAGGGGGCAGTGGGGAGGGAAGAAAACCTTCCTAGAGGAGAAACCAGGGCTCAGCCAACCAGGGTGAATCCATGCAGACCAGGGAAGAAGGGGGTGGAGCCGCCTTCCTGGCAGAGGGAGAAGTGCAGGAGAGAGCCCAGATGTCAGGCAAGGATGCTCTGTCCAAGCATCCCAGGGTAGCTGGGGCTAGGCCAGAAACAAGCAGCAACCAATAAGCACGGGAGAAAGACCTGTGAAAGAAGGAAGCTGCACAGTGAGTACGCAGCACTAACAATTACAAAACCACTTTATTGTTTATTTCCGCTGGCTTTGTAAATAGATGAATATAGATAACAGATCCAGATATATGAGAGCTCTGGCAGCCCCAAAGAGCACCCTGTCATTCTCAGAAAATTATGAAGTTCTTTTTAATTCTAGTCACAATGCAGTCTCAGTTGAACAATTATTGTGTCTGATTGGATCCAAAGAAAACATCAAGCCTCCTCAAAGAAACCCCTCCCCACCCTCTGGGTCTGTCTCGGGCTGATTATGGTGACCTCTGTTCACACTTCTGGGGCTAAGCAGGATGAAGAGGAGCTAGAAAGGAGCAGAATGGACCTTCAGTGTCTACAGGATGGCATGGACAATCTGACACCAACCCCTTAGACACCCCACTTTCCAGTGCCAAATGCTAGAGATCTGTTCAGGGTTCTGTCTACTGGACTGCTTCCTCAACCCCAGATGACCTGGCTGGTCTCCCCACAGGGGTCACTGCATCTCTTAGGTGGCCCTCTCTTATGAAGGTGAATTCAAGACTGCAAAGTCGTTTTAGATTTTCTCTTAAAAATCCTGTATGGTGGTTTCATCCTCCATATTTCAGCTGAAACCAGACCTAGCTGAGTTCCATGTTCTAGTAGATAATGGTAGCACCGAGTGTGTTGACGATTGTTGAGTTATCAACTGAAAGTCAGTCAGAGAAAGAGATCGTAGATGTTGGTTTGAAGAACATGGTAGAGAGAAGGATCAGCCAATCACTTAACTGTGGACTGTGGGGAAAGAGTCTGGGAGGCAGAGTGGTTGAGCTCTGTTTGTGAGATATTGAACATGAAGGGCTCATGTGACATGCAAATGGAGAATGTTAGCAGACAGGTGGTTCTAAGGTCTCAGCTCTAGAAGAATATCTCGGCTTTGGACAGGTTCATAGTAGGCACTAAGAATCATGAAGTCACAATAAGTGGTTTTCTAGATGTCACTGTCTGCCTCATGTGTTGGTGACGAGAATACTGAACTGGGAGTGAGGATCTCAGTGTCACTGTCACCTTTGCTGTGTGACTGTGGCTATGTTGTGTGACCTCTCAGCGTCTACTTCCTCATAGCCCTCAGTGAATGCAAATGGATGATGCAGAAGAAGGCCTTGCCCTTTGTTCGTTAGATCATGTGGCTCTCTGTAGAGGTGGTAGGGTCTGTAATATGAGCTATGCTGAGTGCTGCTCCATGTTCCTAAACTGGGGGGAGGGGTGTGCTCCCTGGGTTTTCATTCTTGCTCGGAAGATTTTACACTTAGAGTGGATGATGAATAGGAAGGTCACGCCTGACATACTTGTTGGTATTTAGCTCAGATAAATCAGACATCTCAGAACTTTCCAGTTTATTTGTTACACTCAGAGTCATAGCTTTGCTAAGATTCATAAGAAAAAAAACAACTTCAGTTGGAAGGTTCAGAGAGTAGAATACAAACTTTCTGAAGTCTGATAATTTTTTTTATCCTCCCTAAAGATTTAAACTAGGGTTCGAGCTTTAAATAGGAATGCTTAGTAGTCAACTGGCTGAATGAATAATAAAAGCATTAGTGATGGAAGCATCATAATTGAACTCATGCCTTCTGAAAAGGATCCAGACTCCCACACTGGAGCTGTGGCTGTGGCTCTGCTGAACCTTGCCATGCGTGTTTGGCAGGTCAACAGTGCTCTGGGTCCCAGTTTTCCCACCTCTTTAGATTAGAAGATGAGATGATAGATCTTCAAGCTTATTTCCAAATCAAAAGGCAGGTAGGTAGACATATAGGCAGATGGACGGGTGGATGGAGATAATCATTTGATGTGATAATCATTCTTTGAAATAGAAGCAGAGAAAGTGAAGCTTAGAAAACTCAACTGATATTCCAGGGCTGCCCATGTACTCAGTATTGAAGTGGAACTTTAAATCCTGATGGTCCAGCTCAAGCATCTGCTAGCAGGTCATCTTGCCTTCCTCCCTGCTTCCATCCCATGGCTTCCCAGAGGACATTCTTCTAAACTCCAGAGAGGCTGGAACTCACACATTCTTATGGTTCATCTTCCCCAGAAGCCCCTCTCTGTAGCACCTGCCCGTGACACTGACCTGTCACTCCTGATGACCCCGGCCTAGCTCTTCTGACTGCCACTAGCTTTCTGCCTTGCCCTGAGCCACCCTGTCTTGGGCCAATTCACATCAAAGCATGCCCTGGCTCCTGAATGCCTCCTGTCTGGCTAGAATACCAAAGCACCATTACCTTCTTTCTCCAAGCCTCTTTCATCCCCAAACTGAGGTTTCTAAGGGTTTTATCTGCTGTTGTCAAGTTTATAGCCATGATTCGAAATGCTGTTAATATTACTGTCAGCAGAGAGCTACAAATTACAAAGCTGTAAAGTTACTTTATAGTGATCACTGTCAGCCTTTACTGGTGGCACTGCATGGCTCCATGGAAACCGCAGTGATGGTAAAGAGCCTATATTGTTTCAGGACTGCAGTTGTGAGCCAGCAGTCAGCCGGATTCCTAAGTCACTGGAACCTGTTGTCTGCACTTGGGCTCATTTGCACATCTGTGTATACCAACACTGATCTTCCTATCTTCTTGTTGCACAAATGTAGGGAGAGCTCTCACAGTGGAGGCTTTACCTAAGCTCAGTTTCAACCAATTGCACTTTTGAGCTCAGCTTTGACAAGCCCAAAAGACAGCAGGGAGTGTCAAAGTGTCATACCATAACTGCTTAAAAAATCATTGTTGAATTGATAGGCCTGAGGAACACGTAAGGTTCTACTCAGACAATTTATAGAACAAGGATACTGAATGTTTGTCCTTTATAAAGAGAAAAGATGACCCAGGAAAATAGGTAGAGATATGGGGAAAGGCTTAGGGACCTTTATTGGAGGGTGCTGGAATCTCTGCAGAGAACAGCATCGTCAACAGCTAGAGCCTCAAAGAGCGGATTTCCTGCTTGGCCATGTATAGGCTAACAGTGCACGATGGGGATTGTGAGCTGATGAGACTGGATAGAGCTGTGGGAGCCAGCTAGTGGCAGGAAGAGCATCAGCCCTGGCTGGTCCAGGAGGATAGATCACAGGGTCAGCAGAGCTAAGCTAAGTGCACTGCCGCACCATGACACCCGCTGGCTACATATTCCTCTAGGAGATTGACTCTGAAAGTAAGTCTACAGATCACCTCTCTTCCTTTAGAAAACAGCTTGGAGTTTCTCAAATCATACAATCTGACCTGGGTTTGAGGTCATTGTCTACTGACAATCAGCTATAGCATAGTGTTCTGATATGAGATTCACAAAGCACATTCTTTATTAATCTGTCATCAGCCACTGATATGCTATATGACTTTGAATAAACCACTTCCATCCTGGGATCCTAACTATAAAATCAATGATTTGGACAAAGAGCCTCATCTACCAGACATTATTCAGAAAGTTGAATCTGGATCTAACATTTGTTGAATACCTACTAAGTGATTTTTAGGAATCTGTCAGCCTCTTGGAGCTCTAGCCACTCACCACAGAGAAACCCCAGAATCAACATCAGAAGCTTCACTCCAGGCTGCACACCCAGCCGAGAAACGTTGCCTGGCTAGTGTTTCTTTCCGTCAATATTTTCCTCAAGATGATAAATGTGCTGCCAATAAGAGGAGGCAGCTGCCAGCTCTGTCTGAGACAAGGGCCTTTAGCTGGGGCTATGGCCGTGATTGGCTTGCTGATGTGTTTCCAAAGACAGGATCCCTGGCTGGAAGGGAGCAAGGAAGAGCTCTGAGGAAGCTCAGGACCGGAGCTCTCGCTCTATATAGCTTTGCCTTGGGTTAATAGGGCTTCTTCCTCCTGCTGCTAAGTCCTCTGCCCCTTCCCTTACTAAAACACAGTCTTTGAAGAGACCAGCCTTAAAGTCAAGCAGCTTATAGTGGAATTGCAGCACACAGGTGGCATGTTAAAGAACAGAGTAAGGAGGAGCCTGGCCTTTGCAGCCCAGCTGAAAGAATCTTTGAATCTTGATTCTGCTATTTGCCAGTCAGATGACTCTGGGCAAGTCATCCACTGTGATGTTCTTTCGGATTCTTACCTCACTGGGATGTTTTGAGTGGATGCAAACAGTGAGAAATATTCTCCAGAGCCTGTTCAGTTACCATGACCATAGAAGGAACATAGTGAATTGTACTACTAATTTTACTCCTACTAAGCAAGTACTGAATTAGATGAAATCTAAGTTATACACTTCTGAGCCATCAAAATAGAGGCAAAGTTCCTGGATTGTATGAGTTTCTTTTTTGGTGGGGTGGTCCTTGTGATTTTGAAATAGCAGTGTTATTAACAGTGAGTTTGGAGTCTTCTCATGATTTAAAAAAAATAAAATAAATCATTTTACAGGGGCAAAGTAATTAGTGATCAAGGTCAAAATTAAGTCAGTGGTGGAACTTTGTTGAGGCCAGAGCTCAGATTGGCCAAGATGTCACACTTGGTCTCAGGTATACACATATGAAAATCACTCCCTCCCCAATCTGGAATTGGAGAATCAAGGGATGAGAATTGAGAGACTTGGATTTGTATAGTAGGATTCAATAGCTGGAGAGTGATATGAGCTACAGTGTCATGTTGATCACAGATGACTAATTCTCTATCTTGGCTTCAGTTTTCCATTCTCTCTCTTGTAGATGTTCTATGAGTTTGTGCAGATCAAATATGTCAAGGAGAAATGATCTGAATTCTGCATCCACAAAGGGAGAGCTTTTGATGGTGGGGTGCAGAGTGAGAAGAGGCTACCTTTTGGAACAGAAAGCAGATCTGGAAGAGACAGAGACAGGAACAGGGAGAATCCCAGAGCTGGTTCTAGATGGCATACTGGCAGTCAGGAAGGACCCAAATCATTTCCGTTTCAAACTCATGTGCACAAAGATCTGGTACCATAGGTGAGAAGTGCTAGTCACCGGGCTGGTGATCCATAGAACTAGTGGGAGTCTGGCTTTTTACTTCCAGTCAGGTTCCTTTCCTCTACAGTCTCCTCCTTCATAGAGACACCAGCAGCTTCCTTGCAGTTGCCTGAGGTTGAGGCGCCCCCTTCTGCCCCTAGGGTGCATGGCTGCCAGACAGAGAGAGTTCTTTCCCAGCAGAAGACTGAAGATGGCCCTTTCCTTTGTCTAGGCTGCGGCCTGAGTTCTACCCACCCTACCTCTAGTCCCCAGCTGCCGTTGAGGATCTAGAAGAAGGAGGAGCGCATTTCCCTATTTCTGAGTCTCAGCATGAACATTTCTTCACCGGCCATTCCTGTCCCTGCCTTCTCTATTTCTCTCTGTTGTAGACACACGTGTGCTTCCACATGTGCCCTATGCATCCCTTTCTTACCTTGTCCACTCTTGTCTTCACCCCCCCAAAGCCCTTCCCCCTCCCTTCTCATGGCTTCAATTTTTTCCCTCTCATGTCTTTTATCCCCTGTCTTGTAGCCAGTGGTCAAAATGTATGGCAATCATATCTACATTTAAACCCAGATTCTCCATTGAGATGACTTTGGGCGAATGGCTTAATGCACTGACTCTGTACCTGGCTGAGGAGTTGGTGAAATACCTTGTCGCAGAGGGTGGCTCTAACCCTAACTCCCAGAGGGGCTCAACAGTCTCTTCTCTTCCTCCTCTTCCTCTCATCTACTGGCAGGCTTTTTGTTCTTCTTTTTCTCTTCAAAATTCCCCCCATGTATCCCTCGCCTTTTTCCTTCTTTCCTCTCTAGGTACAATTTAGAATCCGATTCAAATGGCATTTTGTGAGCCTTTGAGGAAGCTGGAGACTTGGCCTTCACCCTGAAGGAACTTCAGCCCATACTCTACTTCCTCTCCTCTGTCTCCTTGTCTGAGTGTCTGGTAAGGGGCTCTGAGTTGAGCTCAGGGACAGCCAGGGATGTCTGAAGTCAGGGAGTCTCTGTTCATGATGTATTTCATGAAGACATTTTCTGGTAAGGAAAGAATTGTGTCCCAAGGCCCCAGGAGACACCCTTGACTGTATGACCACAGGCCAGTGACTTGAAGGTATTTGCTAATTTATTTGTGATTTGTGGCAAACTGTGACAAAAGCATATAGTGCCATAAAGTAACAAGGAGTGTTTCCTAGCACCTAACCCCTTAGAAAACATTCATCCAAGAGATTCATGTAGGGAGCCTGGGAGAATGGCCACTGGCCTCTGGCCTCCTGGGTATTCCTTCAGCAGATGGCAGCCTGTGAGTCACAGAGATGTCTTTCATAGTGTCCCCTCTCAAGAGCCAAGGGCACAATCCTAGAACAAGGTCTAAGCACACAGATGTCTGTGATCTAGCTGGACAGCAGGGTAATGCAGGTGTGTCTAGACAGCTTTCTTCTAGCGGGCCTCAAAGACGCATAACATTTCAACCCAGAGACAGAGAAAGGCAAGTAGTGTAGGGCCAGGGATTTAAACCAGTGTAGTTCAGTAGTTGGGAATGCAGGCTGTGAAATGACATGGGTCTGGTTTCATTTCTAAGCCTGTGTATCTTTGGACAACTTCCTTTGACCTCTCTGGGCTCTAGATTCCTAAATAGAGATGATAATATGAACCTCTCAGGGTCTTTGTGAGAAGGAAATGAGTTACTAAAAGTACTTCACACCCTGACTGGCTTCTAGTAAGGGTTGATAACTATTCCCATGCTGCACAGTTCTGTATGATCACATACTGGGGACTCACAGCAGGTTAGAGATCTATTGGGAGGCCATCTGGTTGCCTTGTTGGAGATTTGCCTACACTACCACAACCAGTTTTAAAGCAGAAGGGCTTATTCTCTTGAGTTTCCTGGACCGAAGCTCACTATAGTCTGAGTTTATTCTGAACTGAGGGCAGACCACAGTAGCCCAAGCTCTTTTGCCTTTGGCAAAGCATTCTAGTAAAAGAACATATGCAAGAGGCTATCCCTGGAACTGTGAGAACGAACTGTGTTTAAGGCATAGGGAAACTGTCTAGAAAGTGTTTGGTTTACAACCAGTGTTTGTGCTAAGAGCTTCATTAGCTCGCTTAGCTCTGGAGGCAGTCATCTGAAGCAGGCACATGGGCTCATTGTGATTATTTACTTAGGGCAGGGGTGGGGGATCATATAACATGTGTCAGGCAGAGCCAGAAACTATGACCCCACAGTACCTGCTCTGTCTCCTATGCTTCCCTACAGAGTACCAAGGGGCTTGGCCTTCCTGGTCCTAAGCTTTCTCAGCCCTGGGACACCCCTTCCCCCAATCCCTGGGAAGTCAGTAGACCTCAGGCTCTAGTTGAACAGACACCTACATCCAGAGTACTGTCTTTTCTTGTTTGTTTTTTCCTAAGTAGCTAAGAGTTTTTCACTCAACCATCTATGGCTTTTCACCAGAAAGAGCTATTGAACAGAAGTTACTGGGCCCTGCAGAAGTTACTGCTACAAGTCATTTTTAGATTGCAGGGTGGCACAAGAAGGAACAATGATTTCACATGTGCATGACTAATCCAAAACACTTTAATCTTCAAACTGTCAGAGTTTATGGTCAATGGCTGTTCCGCAGTGAGCAGTGTGGCACTGAATGTTAAGGTGCTGGCCTGGCGAGGCACCAGAATGAGGCATCATCATAAAGGCAGACAGCCTCCCCAGATGGTGGCTGGTACTAAAGGCCAGTTTGAAGGTACGACATGAAAACAATTGCATCATTAAATGTGATTGAGAACCTCAGACCCCAAGATGATGGCAATATTAGCATGGGTCTTTACTGTATTCCAGAGAGATCGCCATCATGGTTCCCATTTGCTGGTGGTTCAGGAGGCTGATCAACATGTTCACTAGTGGGTTATCCCAAGGTCACTCACTGTCTTGCTACTACATCACACTGGCCTTTGCTTCCATGTCTTTAAAGCAATAATAATTCATTCATGTGCTGAACCTCTTAATGAGCCAAAACAAAATTGGAATAAATTATGGACTTACATTATATTAGGACTGTATTTGGAAACAAGGCCCCAGGGAAAAAAAAGCTGCTAGGTTCCTGGAGGTCAAAGAAGCCAGTTAGGGTTTGACTCTAATGGAATTTCCTCTTCGGGCTTTGATTTTCTCATTAGTGAAAGTGTTAATGGGGTAATATGCAAAAATAGATATTTACCTCTCTCTATGCACCTCTGTACTGGACACTGGGGATCAATGATGAACAAGACTGCTTCTCTAAAGGGAAGTTGAAGTATGGTGTTTCTAACATCCTTTCTCTCAGATATATCACAAATTTAAGGTACAATAAAGAATAGGTGATAGATAGGTCAAGTCCCAAGGTCCTGATGAGGGATTCCTGGGTCTTCTGTGGTACAGGGCTCAGATGCAAAGCATACATAGGAAAGAAAGAGAAGTCAGTAAGCACACAGACATCCAAAAGACCAGATGCTTGGTATTCATTATGAGCAATGTTTGTTTAATAAGAAGTTTCCAGGCATTCCCTCATACTTGCCTCACACTAGGGTCTGAGAACCTGGAAATGAGTCAGGCAAGACAAATATGGCTATGGGTGAGAGTGTCCTCTACAGACTCCTAAGGAACAAGGGTAGATGAGGAAAAAGGGATGTATCTCGGCAGTGGGAAGGATGGCTTTATAGAGGAGGAGTCCTTGATCAGAAACTCTAAGAAAAGAAATGGCCATTCTAGGTCAGACTCCAGAGGGGACGGACACACAGTGCTTACAAGACCCACAGGAGCTTGAGAGCCAAATAAGACCTCCCAGTGGAGCCTCCTGTTGAGTGTGCCTATGGGAACCTCAGCACTCACATGTGTGTGCTGAGGGAGGAAAGCTGTGCAAAGCCCCAGCCCAAGGGCATGAGTGTGTTGCTGTTCTAGAACAAAAAGCAAAACAAAACATTCGTCCTGGAGCAAAGACTCTTCTCACTCTTGCCTTCACTGGGAAGCAAATGCCATTCTTTCTGGAAGTCACGGCATGGAGGATAAAGGGGCACTGGCTTAGCACTACGTGGGGTTCCCCTGTGTGGCCTTGTCATCTGTACTGACCTACCACCCTACTTACAAGGTTTATTTCTTTCAGATCCAACATTCATCATTGCTCCTCTTGGCTTCTTGGGTGGTAACAGGAAGCAGAAAGTCACTTTTGAATATGTAGTATAGTAGCCAAGGATTTTTAATTACCTTTTTAGAACAAAAGACGAAGGGGTGCATTTAAATTGAAGAATAGTCTTTTTCAGGGTCACAGCTGATCCCTTGGACAGTAGCCTCTCATTCTGGCTCTCAACTAGACATCTCTACTGATCCCCCACCTCTCATACTATGGCCATGCAGTATGTGTAGATGCTGAAAGGATCTAGTGTGGGCTAGGACTGCTCTGAGACCCCAGGAGGCTCAAAGGGTCAAGAGGGCCAGGGCAACTGGAGAGCAATCTCTGGAGAGAATGGCCATAGCAATAAGGTTTCCCAAAGAGATGCCTGCACAAGGCACCAGAGTACAAGGTCATGTTAACTTTGTAAAGGAGGATCAGACATTCCAGTTCATGGTTTAGGAAGCAAAGGGCTATAGTTACATATTTATCTGAAAAAGGTGTGAAGAAACCAAGTGTCTACATTACAGTTCTTCATAACATTAAGATAGAGGGAGCAAGAAAGGAGAGAGAGAGAGAGAGAGAGAGAGAGAGAGAGAGAGAGAGAGAGAGAAAGAGGTTATATTCCTATTTTAAAGATGCCTATGTGTAATTCTGGAGTCCAGGGAAGAACCAATGCCAAAGTTCAAACCAAGCATCACAGGCTGCAGTTCCCGCTTGTTAGAAGACACGTGTCTTTACTTCTATTCATGCCTTCAGTTTGAGGCCCCATCACACTATTGAAAATAACCTGCAATAATCAAAGCCAATGATGTACATGTTAAACTCATCCCCAAACACCTTCACAGAAACTGCAAGAATGTTTGATCCTGTATCATAGTTATTCAAGTTGACACATTAGCTATCACCACAGTATAGAGTTTGACTACAGGTCTTTGGCTTCAAAGCCTAGACTCAACCACATCAAAGCACTCAAAAGGATCCACTCTGGATCTTCAAGGAGAGGAAATTTCAAGCGGTGGCACATCCCAGCTTAACCTCTGATTATGGAGGGCTCCATAGTAGCTAGTTTTGAAACACTAAGGCTAAAAACTGAGCAGAACAGTTTCTTCTATCCTTCAGTCTAGGGAAGGCACGCACAGTGTGGAGGTGAATGAAGAGGGCATTCTAGAGTGTGCACCATCCAAGTAAAAGCAGGTTAAAAACTGGCCTTTGCTGGGAATCATCATGCATGCCTATAAAACCAGCACTTTGTGAGGCCTCTAGGCACACTGAAGCCAGTCAGGTCTACATAGCGAGTTCCAGGTCAGCCGTAACTACATACAGGGGCTGGAGGGTGAGGAGGGAAGAGAAACTTGCCTTTCTGGAATGAGAGCATTATTCAAAGGAGGCTTTTTGGTGACAGATGATAGATTTGAATGCCTCTGTAGCACTTTTGCTTTTGCGTTTCTAGTCAGTACTGGACCAGAGAAGTTTCTTGAGCTAGAGAGTAGCATGAGATTATTAATAGGTGTGGAATACACACACATACACACACACACACACACACACACAGACACACACACAGAGAGAGAGAGAGAGAGAGAGAGAGAGAGAGAGAGAGAGAGAAACCTAACCAGAACTGGATTATCGATGAGCCTAGACTAGTAACTATTTGTCCTTATATAGTATTAGGAACACTCATCATCCCTTCCATTAAAAAGGAAACAAATAGCAGTGACTGGGAACATCTATCTTCTGGTGTCTAAGTAAGCCTGCAAAGTTAAGAAAGAGTAATTTCTAATGTGGAAGACACTATTTCAGATATTTCACATTATTTAATCTCAAAACAGCCCTACAAAGAAGATGAAATAGAGAGTCCTGATCTTATTTGATTAAAAACATGGAAGTTTAGAGAGAAAGAAATTTTCTCCATACAGCTGGTATTGAGGGTGAGAGCAGCATTCCCAAAAGAACTGCTAAACTCTACATCCTGTGCTCTTAAACACCAAACTCCAGCAGAGGCTTGGATTAGGGGGAACTCCCCCAACCCCTAAATGCTGGGATTCTCTTCCAACTCAGGATGAGAAAGGAGTTGCTTAAATGAAGGGGGTGAGGTGCTGAGGAGTTGGCTCAGTCTGTAAGGTGCTTGCCAGTTTAATCCCCAGTACCCACATAAAAGCTAGGTGTATTAGTGTCCATCTCTAACCCCAGCACTGAGCTGGAGCAGGAAGAGGAGGATGCTTGGGGCTTGCTGGCCAGCCAGTCCAGTTGAATCAGTGAGCTCCAGGTTCCACATAAAGTGGAGAGTGACTGGGAAAGAACTCTTATGTTGGCCTCTGGCCTCCATACATATGTATCTCTACATCCTCATATATGAACATGTACACATGCATATACATACACAAAAAGAAAAACAAAAGATTGAAACCAAATCATGAAATACTAGAAACAGGGAAGCTTGATCTTACTTGGTAAAGATTGGATGCTATACAGGAGAGATCTCATAAGGGACCACGATCTTTTCCACATGTTCTTGTGCAGATTAGAAGCCCAGGTTAGCTTTCCATTCCGAAGGTGTTCATGTCAGTGGAGGGATAGAAGTCGATGGAGATACTGCTAGTGGGGCCCTCTGTAGGAGGCATTGGTCACTACAGCTTCATTCTCTCCAGAGTTAAACACACATACAGCTGTCAGGTCAGGTGAGCTCCCAAGTGATTAGGGATGTCTTGGTTCTGTGGTGGTTTAAATGAGGTCCTTTATATTCTCTGGCATGTGAATACTTGGTCCCCAGTTGTTGGACCTGTGTGGGTAGGTTTAGGAGATGTGTCCCTACTGGAGAAAGTATGTCACTCAAAGCAGTCTTTGAGATTTCAGAAGCCATGTGCCAATCCAAGGTTGCTCTCTCTGCTGCCTGTCTGCTGCTCAAGATCTGAGCCCTCAGCTGTTTCTGCTGCCATGATTCTCTGCTGTGGTGAATTCTTATCTCTCCTGAACCATAAGTCCAAGTAAACCCTTTCTTCTCTAAGCTTCCTTGCTCATAGTGTTCACCACAGAATAGGAAAGTAACTAGTATAGTGCCCATCTGTGACCATTCCCCTACCTGGTGGAAAGCATCATCTGGTGTAATTAGCCTTCATTAAAATGCTGATTAGTAACATCTTGCCTGGGCCAGGTGGATGATGGGATTGCCCTAGTCACTATAAATGTTGGTGTCCTTTATAGCTACTTACACACCATGAACCCTCGTGCATGGCCCAAAATGAAGGAGTCACATAGACTGTAGAAACACTTCTGAACAAGGAACAAGAAACAAAGAGATGTCATATGACGCAGATAGATTTCTGTGGGTGAAGCTCAACTCCATAGACGAGGCATCCACTGAGAACCCATGGCTGACTCCTTCCTGTAGATGCATTTTGCTGGTGAAGTGATTAGTTGGTTGCATTTTGAGTTGGTTGCATTTTGAGTGAAGTGATTAGTTGGTTGCAATTTATACATGGTGTATACTATACGGCTCATTATTACCACCCCAAATAGATACAGGAGACATTTCAGGGGCCAAAGTATGGGAGGGACCTGAAGGAAAAGACAGCTGAGGCACAGAGAGCCCCCATGTTGTCTAGTAGGGCTGAAGCATAAATGTCAGATGGGAGGATACGGGGTGGCTCCAGAGGAAGCAAAGGAGCCAGAGCCTGGAGGAGGTTCTGAACACCATGTTGAACTGCTCAGATTCAACCCCAAGAATGCAGAATCATTACAGAGATCTACAATGGGAGAAGATACCTTTCAGATGCTCATCCCAGGGAGCCTGTCTTGGCAACCGTATAAAGCATGGATTGGATAGCAACCAGAAGAGACCAGAGGCATTGTAGAAGTGACCAGAAAGCTCGAAGAGTCACCTGAGTGCCAGTTCTGCGCTGGACTCAGGAGAGCACTGGTTGTCTTCCTGAAGAAAGGCAATAAATCTAGTTGATTGAGCCTTATCGTTAGTTCCACATGAGGTAGTGCACAGATTGAAAGCGAGGGATAGAAGTCAAGGCTGAGGAAGTCTCACTTTCAGTATAAGAGGTGAGAGACAAGTTCTGGCTCTGTTCTCCTGGTGTCTCATTGAACTCCCTGGTACAGAAGAGCTTCATCAGGCTTTAAACTCTAAGGCTAAGTTACAGATCAGAGCACCCAAGCATCCTGATGATAGTTGATGTCTCAGTTACCCATGGCCGGAAGATCTTCATGCCATCTTTTCTGTGGGTATTAAGAAATGCAATTCTTTTTCTTGGTGCCTATCTGCTGGGAGTTTTTTAATCTGTATTTCACTTTCTCTGTTTTACTGCCTCTGAGATGTTCTGTTTCTCTATGTTCTTTATCTGCATCTTCCTGCATTTCTCTTTTGCTAATTCTGTCTAGGTTCTGGTTTCCCACACACACCTTAACTTCTTTTCCTTTTTCATATCTTTTCTCTCCCTTTTTTCACCCATCCCTCTCTCTCTTAGTATTTTCCTCTGCTTTTCTTCCCATTTTTTCTCTTTCCTATTCTGATTAGACAAATTACTGAGGGGCAAGACCAGTCTGCCTCGTGGTTAATTGATGGCTGGTATAGAACTGCCTAAGTGAGGAACTCTTGTCATTAGTGAAGTGATGGCTTGCCTTGGCCCACAACTAGGAAACCTTTGAAATCCAGCATCTAAATTACTATTCTTTTGACTGCTGCTAGTGATGCTAATTAGCTGTGTTAATTGGATGTTTTGATATTTGAAGAGCAAAGCAATCCAACTTCTTCTTCCAGAAAGCCAAAATTATTAATGAACTTGGCAGTAGCCTTGGCTTTCTTTCCACAGTGGGCACAGCCAGAGACTTCAGGGCAGGCAAAGGGGTTATTCTGAGGAAGTAGCTGCCTGCTCTTGGGGAGAGGAAGAGACCTAGAAGCTGGCTATGTGCTTTGTAGTGGTGAAATCATCCTGTGAGACTGAAGAGCCTTTGACTCAGAGACCAAGCATAACATTGAATAACATAAGGGAGCACTGCATTCTGCCATTGTGTGCCATCACCCTGGACAGGGAGATCGGGTGTTTGCATCCCACTGTGTTATAAGACACCTGACAGAGTCAACACTTAAAACATGTTACTGAGTAAATAACCAAAAATGTATCTGCTTTTTAAAGTCCAACACGTTCAAATTCAACAAGACAAATTTGGTTAGATATGTTAAACAAGTGTTACTCCACCTCTTTGAGTTTCAATTTTTCTTTGAAGCAAATATTGGCCAAGAGTTGTGATGACTATAACTTACTCTGAGGGGTTATATCTTATGGATGCCTTCTCATCCTCAAATAATTCTTGACTCTAACCCTAACCCTCTAACCCTAACCCTAACCTCTTCAACTTGACTTTTTATTGGTCTTAAATTACAAAAGAAATGAACACTGAAGATCAGATACATATAGAATTCTGGGAGGATGCTGAGGAGTCTATGGAGACTTTCTAAAGGGTCTGGTCCTCATCTGGGTCTGACTATTCACTCACAGTATGACTGGGATGAAAAGAAAGGTACTGCTCAAAGCTATCAGAGGCTGGGATGACCCTCATGCACTGCTCAAAGCCATCAGAGGCTGGGATGACCCTCATGCACTGCTCAAAGCCATCAGAGGCTGGGACGACCCTCATGTGCTGAAATGCAAAGCTCAAAATCTCTAAGAGTCCTGTCAGCCCCATATATGGGACTCTCTGTATCTATTTCCTTCATATCTTAAAGTATCCTCCCTAAAAAGAAAGACATAATGAAGGAAGAACCAAGGTTGAGTGTTGTTGATGGATACCAGACATCATCCTATCAAAAGAAGCATTCCTCATGAGGCCCAAACCTACAGCCTGCAAACAGGTGGCATCGGGTGGGCAGGAGTCTACAAAGAAACATAGTCAACAGAAGACATACATATGCCAATTTACTTATGTGCATATAACTATATTTATTTCTGTGTATTTCCTATTGTTATACATACCAGTACATTGATATAGATAATATAAGGTTATGTATGATAGAAAGTTAACATGTGTAGTTTTGAAGGCTGTAAAGTTCCAAGGTGTACAATCAAGAAGTAGAGTCTTAAGAGAAACTAAGTAGCTATAGTCTCTGTCTAGAGGCCCAAGAATGAGGAAGGCTGGTGGTGCAAGTCAGTCCAGGTGCCAGATACTTTAGTTCTGGTCCCAAAGCCTGGGACACCAATGGCCCAGTTTAAGTAGGCAGTCAGAAGGAGTTCACCCTCTCTCTGTCTTCTCTCTCTCTCTCTCTCTCCCCCCCCCCCCCGTAGCTTAGCTCTTCAGCTGACTGATGAACCCAAGCATAGTAAAGATGGCAGCCTGCTTTGCTCAATCTGTCTGTTTAGATGTTCATCTTATCCATATCCGAGTAATATTTGACCCGTGTCTGACACTCTATGCCCTAACCACGTTGATACATAAATTAGGCAGCACAGAGGTTAAGTGACTTATGGGACATTTCAAACACAATGAGGGAAAGAAATCACAGGTCTGATGGTGTGAGATGCTCAGTTCCAAAGGTGCCACACAAAAATTAATGTGATACTGTATAATTGATCACAGGTTGATGGAGGGCTGGCAGGACTAATCTCATAATTCCTTGCTTTTATAAAAGAAGAAAAGAAAGAAATTAAGAATGAAGGAAGGACCTAAGCAGATAGAGAATTCCAGAGAGATATTATACAAGATGGAACACTGGGATTGGCTAACACTATATCACAGGATCATTATGGAAAAGATATTGGACTTTAGTGATGATACAGACCGAAGGCTGCTGGTCTTGAGGAAGGTATAAGAGTAGTCAGAGAGTTCATAGGGATGAGTTACAAAGACTGTATGGAGAATTAGCTTCTAGTCTAACTCTTGGGCTATTTGTTTTGATTTTGGTTTTATTTTCTGAGGCAGACCAAAGTTGGCTTGGTGTTCCCTGTATAGCCAAGGTTGGCCTTGAACCCCTGATCCTCCTCCCTCTACCTCCCAAGTGCTAAGATTACAGATGTGCACCACAGTGCCTACATTTTCAAGGACGTAAAGTTTAATGTATGCTTGCAACTGAAATCAAGATGGATTTCAAGTGGCACAAGAATGTGAAGAGACACAGGCTGTCCCACGGATACTCAGTGAGTGTTCACTCATTGCTTTCCAAGTGTCAGTCAGGCAGTGTGAGCACAGCAGGATGCCAAGCCACCCTCTCAGAATTGACAAATCTAGCAGGAAAGGAAGAGAAAGTATGAGGTGTGTGTGTGTGTGTGTGAATGTGTGTGTTGTGTGTGTGCTGTATGTATGTGTGAGTGTGTATGTGTGGTATGTCTCTGTGTGTGGTGTGTGTGTGTATGTGAGTGTGTGGTGTATGTATGTGTGTGGTATGTAAGTGTGTGTGTGTGTGTGTGTGAGCATCTGTATGTGTGGTGTGTGTATGTGTGTGAGTATAGGGGTATGTGGTGTATGTGGTGTATGTGTATCTGTGTGTGAGTGCGTGTCTGTGTGTGTGCTATGTATATGTGTGAGTGTGTGTGTCTATGTGTGTGTGAGTGTGTGTGTCTGTGTGTGTGCTGTGTGTATGTGTGAGTGTGTATGTGTGGTGTGTCTCTGTGTGTGGTGTGTGTATGTGTGTGAGTATGGGGGTGTGTGGTGTATGTGTGTGTGTGAGTGTGGGGGTGTACGTGTGTGTGTGTGTGTGTGTGTGTGTGTCTGGCAGGTGAGGGGCAATGATAGGCAGAAAAGAAGTCTAACACAGGAGTCCTGCTGCTTTCTATGTGTTATCCTACTTAATATTCTAAGCCACTTTGAAGTGGGGCGACGTGTCCTCATTTTATGAATAAAAAGCTAGGTTTAAACGACTGGCTAGTGGTAGAATCTTTGTGATTCCAAAGCCTTTGATTTTTTTTTCCACTAAAGCACACTCATTTTCTACCCCTTTCATTGGAGTAATCTTTCCTTCATACAAAATATAGCATTTGTAGCCTCTCTCTCTCTCTCTCTCTCTCTCTCTCTCTCTCTCTCTCTCTCTCTCTGTGTGTGTGTGTGTGTGTGTGTGTGTACACAGCATATGCTTGTGCCTGCTCACGTTTCCCTGCATGCAGGTACCAACTGTGAGCTGAGTGAGATTTTGATTATTTCTGTCCAATTAATGCTCTGCTCATTCTCACTGCCTCCTTGTGATTAGAATTAATTGCTGCTGATTATACTGTGTGGAAGGAGAGAGAAGGCCATGAGCAGTTCCACTTGGGGGACCAAAGCATTGTAATGCAAAACAAAACTGTCTCCTGACAAGGACTTGAATTAGGAAATTCTCTCTGTTGGACAAAGAGTTGGTATTCTGTGACCAAAATCAATATGACCTTACCCAGGCAAAAGAACAACCTGCCCATGTTCTGGCCAGAAGGAAAGACAAAATAAATTGAAGCAATATGCTGACTCAGAATGGGGCTTACTGGGGCTGTGTGGGGAAACTGCAATGCTGCTGCACAGCTCTTCCATACCTGTGAACGCCAGGGCTCGATGAGACAAACACTGAGGTCTCCTGTTGTCCAAATGGAGCAGCATGTAGCTGAAACCCAGCTCAACTGACTCCAAGGGAGGAAACTAGCTCCTGGACTTTTAAAGTACAAAGAACCATGGGTTTAGGCACTGTCTGGGGGACTTATGTTATCAGAAGAACTTGGTGTCAGACTCCTCCTCAGTGCCTCTGCTGTATTCTAAATGTGAGCCCATTTTCCCACAAGCTCTCCCTTCATAGATGCAATATGGCTGCAAGAAGCTAATGGCAGATATCCCATTACATTATATTCCCTTAATAAGAATATACAAAACTATGATCCAAAATAAGCCTCTTCTCTTTATAGGTATATTGTAGGGAAAAGGCTTATAATTGGAATCATAGTTTTAAATATTCTAGCCCATATCTGATGGATATTTAAGAGTAGCAAGCATGGGGCAAAAATAGAGAATACATTGTGTGAAGCCATTTTGTTTACCTCATGGCCAAGAAACAAAAAGACAGCAATGTAAGGAGCTAGACTGTGCGTGACTAATGACCTAAGGCTCTGGCCGGGCTGCACCTCCTAATGGTTTTACAACTTTCCCAGAACTCTACCCTAGGAACCAAGCCTTTAACACAGGTTCCTTTAGAAGACATTCAAGATTCAAACTATAACAAGGGTGATTCTTGCTCTAGGCTCAGAACTGAGTGTCACTGACCATCTGCTGTTCCTAACGAATATCTGTGGCAAGCAGACATGGAGTGCACTATTGGCAAAGACAGAATTGACTCTGTTCCCAAGAGTCAGCCCTCATGAATTATAACGGATGAACTTGAAGATATATAAGGAAATGGAGCACCACAAATAGGGACATTAAGAACAGGAAAATGAAGTAGACAAATGCTTCTATGAGCACCCTCTTGCACAGACAGTTTACAATTCTCTAACAGTGGGGTACTCTTAAGTTTAGAAAATATCAAGATTATGTTCAGGGAGGATTTGAAGTCAGGAGGTGTGGTTAGAGACAAAATATAATGTATGATTGACTCTTGAGCATCTGCTCTGGCTAAGCTCCGTGCTGTGTGCTTTTGCATTCATTACACCACTCAATCTTCATAATCTCTCATTAGTACCAGGTTATTGGCATCTTACACATAAGGAAATCAGGGAGTAGGGGATGAATTACTTGTCACTTGTCCAGGGTTTATTTATTTATTCGTTTATTTGTGCTGTGTTAGGCTGTGGGGAAGCAAGTATTGGGAAAAGGCTGGCTCTTCCTTCAAGGAACTTAAGGAAGTCTCATAGGGAAGAGAGACAGGGGAGAGTAGGGGAGATATGGTGCATGAAGACATGTCCTAGGTCTACTGCCTCCCAGGCATGGGTCTCAGGCTCTCTGCTCTGCACAAACCCATAAAGCATCACTCTGAAAGCTTGTGTTTCAAGAGGAGCTTGTTGGATTTGCAGTGTTATCAGTAGCTCAGTAATTTCCAAAGGAACATGACCACTGAATTCAGGGTTCACTTGTATGGTGTGATAGGGCCATCTCCTCAAAACCATTATCATTTCTGTAGTCAAGAAAGAATCACGTCTCTGGCTTTTTTGATGCCGCTATCAAGGATTCTCTCTTTTTCTTTCAAAATCCCTTATTCTGACAGACTAGGAGTATAAGGGAAAGAGGTAGGTTACTTCATCTTTATAATGTTGGCCTGCATACCACCCCTACTCTTTAGAGAACTTTCTTTTCACAATGCTATTATCCACTTACTACTAGGAGGTAAACTCTATTTCTGTGAACTCAAGAGATAACTTCAGTCCAGAGAGGAAAGTGCCACATTCCTTCCAAATGCCAATCATTAGCAATGACCACTGTTTCCCATGGCCGATATTTAATAGAACACATTAGTACCAGATACTGTGACACAGGTTCTGTGATCAGGAGACTTAATGGTCTAGTAGGATAGAAAGGTATTAGAAGCGCATGTGCAAATGTAAAGTTATAGTCATTGAGGGAGGGGCTTGTGAAGGAACACCAAGTGGCAAGAGACTTGCCAAGATGTAGGAAAGGCTTGGTGAGGAATTGGCAGCTGAGCTTGAGATATAAAGAGTTAGCTGTAGTTATCTGGAGGCCCTGAGGTGGAGAGTCTGACATAGTGTTCCAGGTAGGGGGAGCTTGAAAAAACAAGTGAGATTTCCTGTTGCCAAGGAATGAGGAAGAGCAAGAGTTCTAACCTGGTTTGTCATCTTGTTGTCCAAATAGAGCTAAAGACAAGAAATGAGCTTGTTTAAGATCCTAATATTTCATTTATCCTTGTTAACATTTATCAGAGAGAGAGGGAGATAGGCAGGCAGGCAGACAAGCCAGCAGTATGAGAACAGACCAGAGAGAGTAAGAACACACAAGACAGAAAAAGCTGAAGAGAAAATGTTCCAACCTAAACACTGAACAAACTTAGTAGGAGCATAAGCATCGCCTCAGACCCACCCTGTGTGAGTAGGATCATTTTCAGCTCTGCTTCATATGAAGCTGGGATGCCCCCAAGAGTAATGGGTACAGGAAAATTCCAATATATCTTGATCTTTCCATGGCACCATCTCCTACTTTCCCTCTAACTTCCCTAGTTTCCATCTTTCACAACCTTTGTCCGTTTGCTTGTTGTCTGTTCTTCCTACTGCAAGGCCAGCTCCACACAGTAAAGATGTTAGGTGCAGCTGAGTCTCAGCAGTGAGAAATACACCTGGGATATAAAGAGCCTCAATTGTTTTTGACTAAATTGTTTAGTGGAGACTGAGCTAGGGGTTGGGATGATAGGTCAATAAAGTACTAGATCCTGCTCCAAGCGTAAGGACCCAAGTTAATCTCTGGAACCTGTGTAAAACTTGACGATGCAGTGGCATGTGCTTGTAATCTTAGCATTAGAGAGGCAGAGACAAGCCAATCCCTGGGGCTCAAAAACCAGCAATCTAGCATAATCAGTGCATAGTGGGCCAATGAGAGACAGTCTCAAAGAGATGTATGATGTTTCTTGAAGATGACATATGAAATTATTCCCTGCCCTACAGTGAGAGACACACATAGACAGCACACACAAATACATTTTAGAAGATTCATCTGAGGGGGGAGAGGGAGGGAAGGAAGGAGGGAGGGAGGGAGGGAGGGAGAGAGAGAGAGAGAGAGAGAGAGAGAGAGAGAGAGAGAGAGAGAGAGGAGCTTTCCAAGATTCTTTCCAAACCAAGTTCCACCTCTGAGCCTTGCTTATTTCCTTTCCTCTGCCATGGTAGCCATTGTCCTGTATTGCAATTTGCAATTTTATCTGTCTTCTCTGAGGGTTGCTCAAGAGCAGAACCTCAACTCAAAAAGCCTCATCACACACTATGGTACATTTCATAGAAAATGCCCAATCAATATCAAATAATTAATGGATGTACTTTTTAAAGTTAATAAAGAACCATGACATCGTTAATAATTTTCTTAAAGGTACAGGCCTTGTAGCTGGCCAGACAGGTTGAAGTTTGTAGCCCTGCAACTGTTAGCTGAGTGATATCAGACAACTAACATCTCTGATCCTATCTCGTACATTCTAATGTGGGAGTAACAATCTACCACGCCCACATATGAGTAACAAATGAAACTTGCTGGATGCCTGAAAGAGAGTAATTGGTCACAAATGTTAATTATATCTCCTAAATTTCAAGTTCAAGAAACAGCTAAGAAGAAAGTAGAGCAGGAAAGAAATTCATAAATATCAGAGCCAGAAGGACCTTAAAAATCTTAATGTTAAGCCTAACATCTAACCCTCCTAGGGATGGGATCATTTCTAGCTTTTGTGGAGAAGATGCCCCAAAGCTGGGATAACAGACATCAGGTGACCAATAATCAGCACTTATAATACCTTGTTGGTTAAACTGGAAATAAAACCATTACCCCTGTTATATAAATGGAGAAACTGAAGCCCAGGATGGGGAACAGGGTGTCAGTTGTCCATCCAATGTCAGTGCAAGTTGAGCCTCAACACAGAACTGTACTGGGTATTGACTCATTTCTTAGATACCTGTGGGTGCTTTGGACTCAAGGCCAGCCAGGAGTGAAGACACAGCAAAGGAAGGTGAATTTCTTTTAAAGATCCAGAACTCCATAGGCCATCCTTAAGCAAACTCTGAGTGCACCTGAAGTAGTTCTGAGCCCAGAGCTTGGTGCATTCTCCAGCCCTCAGGTTTAGAGTGTCTAGGATCCTGGTATATTTTGTAGTCACCAAGTTGGAAGCTATATTTGCTGCGCTGCTCTGTGACTTTTGCAGCAAACTGGGTAACCAGGCCCTTAGAGGCCTACATTAATTTAGATGAGCTTGGTAGAAACTCCTGACCCAGAGGCTTAGAATGCATTTAAAATGAAAGCTTTTGAAAAATGACTACATCGGTTCTTCTTTTAACTTTATATTCTGAGAAAACTGAGACAGGCAGAGGGGACTTGACCCACACAAGGGTCAAGCTTCCAGCAAACAAAGCCAAACAGGAGAAAAGGCAGGTTCCTTCCATGCTTCTCGCCTCTCACCTCTCTCTTCCCTGACCCTCCTCCTTCCCAAGATGCTCCGGCATGGACATTGGCTTTGGTCTTTAGTCTTGATTTAATGAGTGTCAGTTAAGGCTTCTGAAAATACAAGTAAGATAAGCAAGGCCTGAGCATCTCCCAGAGTTGCAGAGGCCCCCTCAGGCTGAGTTTATATCACAGCCCCAGCTGTCCCTGAACTGGGGCACAGTGAGACAGCCATGGTGGATCTGGGGTCCAGCAAGGCAGTCATAGTGGATTTAGGGAACCAAATCTGTGGTCAGTTTTGCTAGTCGATGGCGGAAAAGGAAACACTGCTGGGAATTGGCTGGAGCTTGGAGTGTAAGCAGAGACATAGCAGATGTCAGAACAAGAGGAGAAGATAATGTCCCTCTGGAGTAAGAACTGGGTCTCAAATAGGTGGGTCAATGACAAAGACTAGGAGCCTAGGGCAAGAAGAGAAGGGACAGACATCACAGAGAATGAACCATGTTGGAGATGGAAGGAGCCCACTCTGCAGAGCCAAAATGACAAAGGCTGAGCTATTCTTCTACAGGGCTAATGTAGCATGTGGTAGTCCTTTCAAGGGCCATTGTTCCACTTAGAGAAGCTAAGGTTCTACATAGTGAAGTCATTGCTTACCTCTTCCTTTTCACCTGTAGCACATCCTCAAGATACTCTGCAACCGATTATCTAGGAGTTATAACATCTACACCCCACACACACACTCCACCCCAGTCCACCAGAGAATCCTGGGTAATGCTTAAGGACAGCTTTGGACAGTTTTCATAATGGGTGAACACTGCTGACATCTAGTGGGAGAGGCCAGGGATGCTGCTGAACACTCTAAGTGCTCAGGACAGTCCCATGGCACAGAAGCAGCCAGCTTCAAGTTGTCAATAATGCTTGGACTGTAAGCTGATCAACCCAGAGCCCTGTCTGCTTTATTCACTCTGTGTAAACATAGTCTGTTGTATGTAAATGGCCTAGCAGGCAGGAAGTGACTGGTAGGCGTCAGATAAATTAATCAGTGATTAAGGATGAATAAATGATTCCAACTTGCCTGATTCCTCCTGAAGCCCAAAAGCTCCTGCAAGTCACTTTACTTAGAGTTAGGCATTGTCACCCTGAGCTCAGGTACACACGTGTTCTGGTCCAGGCAGTCTCTAACCTGACTTCTCTTCTGACTTCCCTGTAAGAGTGGTAGGAGCCACCTTTGAGCCTAGTAAGACAGCTCTGACCTGCTTGGTCAGAAAGGACATCTCAGGTCCTTGGTCAGAAGAGAGTATGGATTAGAACAGGTCATTTGGTTCAGCCTCAAGCTGGTTTTGCTGGAGAGGAAACTGAGGCACACAGGATGGAAACAATTTAGAAGGGAGGTCTTAACCTGGATGTCCAGAGAGCAGAATTTTTAAAAAGATTTCTTCAACTCTCCTTCCCCATTTCTCTGGCCTTTTCTTTCTTCCACTTAGCCGGGTTTTGGTGTTTAACTCTTTTTTGCTGATTCTGTTATTAAGTCAATCACGTGCTCATTATCTCCAGAGACAAATTTGAACTTGACAAAGCTCTGTTCTTGAAGAGCTCACACTTTGTTGGAAATGACAATTTCATAGATTGTGGTGACAATTTAAAAAGCTGCTGCATGCCACAATTGGATGTGTAATTGGATATTACCCAGTGTGGAAGTCCTGGGGTATAGGCAACATTATCCATTTAACAGATGAGAAAACTGAAGCTTGGAGAAATAGCTTGTCCCCAATCACACAACTAAATGCACATTCTAGATAGAAGTCCAAAAATATTGTCAGGAGATAAGACACAGACTATTTTAATGGCAGGTGATGAAATTCAGATTTGAGATGTGAATCTCATCCTCTAGATGTCAGGAAACCAGCATAGGCTTGAAGGGCAAGGAAGTCACAAGATTAGCAACTGTGGGAACATCATTCTCATCAATGCTGGATGAAACCAAAGACTCAGAGAACATCCAGAAGGCTGAGGCATGGAGATAAGAACATGAATGATCCTGTTGACACTCCCTGAAGTCTTCATTCTTGGCTCTTATTAAGCAGGTGAACTTAGGGAGAATGAGTAAGCTAAATATTGGCCTCCAAAGACATCTAGATCCCAATTCCTTGGTACTCAAAGGCCTTGGAAGTGACCAGAACTAAGGTCCCTCAAAATGTCATATCCACAATGAGCATACTATTTCTCTTTGCTGTGGCTTTGGAGTAAGATACAGCTTCTCTTAACCAAGTTAAATAGTAGTTCAGTGGCAAAACATCCTCCCAACCCAGGAATCCCAGGGGGCGAGCTCAGCCCCAGTACTGCTCTGAAAGCAGAGAACCAACACTAACAACTCTAAAACAGGGAGGGGACCAGGGAGGGAGGGAGGGAAGAAGGAAGGGAGAGAGGGAGGAAGAAAGGAAGGAAGACCAGAAATAATAAACTAAAATCAAATTTACAACAACATGACAGGCAAGATGTTATACAGCCTTCATCCTAGCATGTGGAAGGCAGAGGCTGTGATTCAGAGGCCAGCTTCATCTACATCGTGGATTCAACACTAGTCAGTGATGCATAGTGAGACTGTTTCAGAAAAACAAGCAAACAAACAAAAACCAAAGCAGTATGTATGTTTGTGATGTAAGATCCTCAGCCCTTGCATCGACCCTGGATAGACCTGCAAATTGGTTTGCACTTCTCTCTGAAGCCTTTCTGCTTCTCTATGATGTTTGTTTGTCCTGTCACCTCCTTGTTCCCTGTTCCTTTCTGGTTTGGGAGGACAGTTTCTACTTGGTTGGCTGGCCTCCTCTTACCAATGGAGTTGAATGGAGGATACACTGCTGATTTACCCTCATTAAGAGCCTTGAGATAGGAGCATCCTATCCCAACAGGTGGGCTCTACATGCCATCACATGGATCCATATGAAAAGGAGACAGAAGGGCATTTGTTATGTGTGAGCAAGGGGAGAGCCTGTGGACAGATGTAGCCACAAGCTATGGAATGCCAACAGCAGGGTTAAATGAAGGGTTTCTGTGTAGCCATGGCAACACTTTCTTTTTGGACCTGAGAAACTTTGGAGTCTGGCCCCAAGAGCTGTAAGGAAATGCATGTTTGGTATTTTAAGGCACTAAGCTTATGATCATTTGTTAGACTGACAATTAGAAACTCATCTGGAGCCTCAGAGTTATCCTGAATTTTAATTCATTGTTGGACGATGCTGTGCCCACAGGTAGGTTGCCTCCTGGTGAGGAAAGCCTCAGAATGGGGGCGGGGACTTTGCAGGGAGCTGACTTCCCCTCCATAAACCGTCCTCCCTTGTCTGTCCATTGTGTCTCTTCTTGTCACACTGCACCCCGCCTCCTGCTTTCCCTTCCGATCCCATCATCTACTTCTGTCCCTCCTCTCTATTGTCTGGATATATGGTTTCCCAATCAGATTCTCTCTCTCTTGCAGTCACTTTCTTTCTTTCTTCCCCCCCCCCATCTCTGCCCAGATACCATTTTCCTTCAGTTTTCAAGGCCCGCTCTACTTCTGCCCCTCAATTCTCTCTCTCTCTCTCCTTATCTTCCAGCTTCACCCTGATGAGCTTCTCTAGGTAGCTAAGAGTCTGTTTACGTTTTTCTCTTTTGTCTGCCTCCTTCCCTCCCTTCCTTCCTCCCTCCCCTGTTTCCCCACCTCTCTATTTCTTAGACCTCTCAGTGCTGCCTGGGGACTTTCTTGCAATTACAAAAGCATCCATGTTTATACCTAGCAGCCTGCACCCTCACTCCAAAGCGGGATTCATCTGGTTAGTCCTGCTCCCATCTGACCTTGTAAGAGGACTAGCAAGGGAAGCAGAGACAAAAGCTGTTTCGTTGCCACATTGTTCTTCCGGCTTTACCTAGAGGCCCCTAGATAGCTGCCTCTTAATATTCTAGCAGTGCTGTCAGCTTCACCAAAGAGAAATGGCTTGTCTCTAGCATTCCCGTCTGCAGATTTAATCTGTCTGCTTAATGATGATCACCCAGAGCGGGCAGGGATAACCGTGTGAGCAGAAGAAGACTCTGAAGTGGAGGTTTCTAGATAGAGGACATGTAGGTGTTAAGCTTTCCGATTTGGAAAAAGAGACTGTCATGAAGTTTGGTACTCTTAGGAAAGTGTCTGATATACAGTAGCATTTAGCAAGCATGTCAATGAAAGAGTAAGTGAATGACCTTCCATTTTCCTTGGGACCAATACTTGATGTGCCTCATGGGACAAGTGATTTGTGATGTTTCACCAGCAAAATAGGGTAGGGAATAGAGCTGCATGTAGCACACCATGGGCGCTGGGGGGGGGGCGAGTGAGATGTATGGCGGGTCATATCCTGCAGTGTGGGGCAGGGTGAGCCTGTTGATGGTTCTGATGGAGCTGAGGGGAGTAAGGAGAAGGCAAGAGAGCTGTGGGGCAGTGAGGTAAGGAACGGGGCAGGGCAAGGAGCTTAGGTCTCGAGGGGGCTTTGTGAGATTTGAGCTCTGAGACTCAGAAATTGCCATGTACCAATATGTGTGTACATGGAGGGACTCATCCTCAAGGCTCACTTTTATCCCATTTATGATCAGCTGGCTTTTACAAGTCCTGCTTTTGGTGAGGAGGCTCAGCTTCAGCTTGGCTAGCCCCTCGGTCTCTTCCGCAAGCATTTCATTGAAGTCTCCTCTGACCACCCTGCTTGGTGCTGTCATTGCTTCCTGCCTTGTGCTGCTGCCTATCTGTCCCCTGCTCTTTATCTCAGTGTTTATCAAATTCTGGCATATTCCATATGTTTACATTTGTCTCCTGTGGCTGGAATGCAAGCTCCACAGGGAGGGTGTTTGCCAGTTTTCGCTTAGTATCAGTGGCTCTTCAGTAATGTTTGAAATGGAAGGATGAGGAGATGGGATTTCTAAACACATTGCTTTTACTCACAGAGAAGTTAGACATAGAGGAGGGAAATGGCCCAGGTCACCACCCCATGGGCTCTTAATCCTCAAACATGTGTTCATATAGTGCTCCAGACCTGAGGCCTGAGACAGAGAACAGAACCTCCTTTGGTCACTGTTTGTCTCCTAGAGCCCTTGAGAACCCTGTGAAACTATTACCTCTGCACCCCCAAACCTACTACCTGGACCATGATTACTCTCCTGCTTCTACACTTGCTTTAGATGTTTTCAACATAGCAGTAATCTCTTAAAGGTAAAAATTGGGCTGTCTGCTTCAGACTGTCTAGTAGGATGACCAGACTGTCTACCATAGCCTACAGCAAGGCCTTCTGAGACCTCGGCCATGTCTGTCACTCCTTCCCAGACACTTTCAGTTCCTTGCTTCCCTCAGAGGACCCTTCTCCTGTACTTTTCCTAAATCATAGGTGATGTTGCACCTGTCCTCACTGTTGCTTTATGTCTCCTATAGGCAGAGTTTTTCTATCCTGACTGCCTGCTCTCAAATAACCAGAAGACACTTCCCAAATAACTGACTTGGAGACTAAATATACATTATAAATGCTCAGTTAATAGCTCAGGCTTGTTACTCCCTGTTACATTTAAATTAATCCATATTTCTTATTTGTGCTTTGCCACATGACTCATGGCTTGTTACCTCATTTTCTACACATCCTGCTTTCCTCAGTGGCTGGCTGTCATCTCCTTTGACTCTGTCCTCCTTCATCTCATCATTCTCAGTTTGGCTTTCCCACCTACCTTTATCCTGTTCGGCTATAGGACAGTCAGCTTATTTATTAAACCAATCAGAGGGACATATATTCACACAGTGTACAGAAGGATTGTTCCACAGCAGTGTCCTTCTCAGGGAGGCCTGTTCACATCTCCATTACCCTCAGGTCTTGCCACATTTTTTCATAGCCCTATTAGAATCACAGTTTCAGGCTTTCCCATGTTTTTGTACTTTGCAATATGTCTCTAACTCTAGCCTTAAAAACTATTGTTTTTTTTTTTGTTTGATTTTTAGTTATTATACCCTGAACCTTCCCCAAACTCCGTACATTGTAGATTATCAGTAAACCTATGTCTATGTTAATGAAAGACTGGTAGACACAATCCTTAGTATTCAATGGTTTTTATTGCCTATAGAGTTTTTTTTAAGACTTATTTATTTTTATTTTTATATATATGAGTGTTTTGCTAGCATGGGTGTCTGCGCACCATGTATCCTCATATCATCTGCCCACAGAGGCCAGAGTGGGCATCATATCATTTGGAGCTAGAATTGTAGAGAGTTGTGAGCCACTGTATGGGTGTTAGGATTCTAACAAGATCCTCTAGTACTCTTGACAACTCCAGCACTCAGAATGAAAGTTTAGGTCTTTAACTTTTCAGCTAAAGTCTTAGTGAGTCTGACCCCTGCCACATCATTGCCTTATCTCCCACTCTGCACTTCAGTTAGGTGAGATTTCTACCTTCCCCATTGCCTTTCATGTCATGTCATGGTCCCTGGCCATGTTTGTCCCCCTGCTGACACATGCCCCACCACTGGACCTTGCTAGGCAAATGATCTGCTAAGGGGCTGCATGCTCAGCCCCCTTTGTCCTCTTTCAAGGTTATCTTTGTCCTTCAGATCTTAGTTATACATCTACCTCCATGAAGCCTTTCACAGTTTCTCCATTTAGAATTGTCTCCCTCTACAATTTTGTGTTTGAATTTTTTATCACACTCTAGAGCAGAGATAGCACCCACACGAAGGAGACCTTGGGGACTGAGTCTGCCTCTATCACTCTCAAAGAATGAGACTCTAGGTTAATAACATAAACCTTGATCACTATTTTCTTATCTATGAAATACATGTATGCTCGTACTTTGGTCTTGTGGAACTGTGGTGAACTTTGGTGACAGTAACTGATCGCACAGCGTACACTCTAGTAGCTGCTTCTGTCAAGGCAACCATGTAACTAACCACCTGCCTGGAGATATAGTTAACTGTAGGGCAGGCAGTTTTCTTTCTCCAAACTTGAAAGTGGATTTCTCTAATTTATCTTCAACTAACTCCAAGGAAGACCCCAATAAATGTTTGAATCAAGACTTGCATGCACAAGTGGATAGAAACGATGGATGGATGGATAGATGGATGGATAGATGGATGAATGAATGGATGAAAATCATAAAACACATCTAAGCCCCCATCACCAGTTAAAGAACCCCATGAAATAGGAGGCTGGAGCTACTCTATGCCAAGATAGTTCTTGGTAGAAGTTACCAGATTAGTCCAACCTTCCAACCACCCAAGGTGAACCCATCCTTCATCCTCAGCAATTTAGGATCCCAGCCCCACCTGTCTTAGAGACTCACCATTCCCTGCTGTCTGTGAGAAACAGACTGATGGATTGAACATGAGGATGAAAAAAATTTCATCCTACAAACTATACCAAGACTTTTGTGGATAATGAATGACTGAGAGCTTTCACCTCAGTTTTTTCTCTTCTAGTTCTGCAATATATTGAAAATGGCCCGGCCAAGAAAACTATTGCTCCTCTTTACCTGGCTCTTAAATCTGTCTTCCAAGACATCTTGTTTTAATTGAAAATGTTCAATCAATCTCTACTCTCCTTCACCTTTGTCCAGCACCTTCACTCAATCAGAGCCATTGTAGGAAATAATCTGGAGTGAATAAGGTTTTGTGGCCCAGGTAGGGGAGGAGAGATCTGTCCTAGAGAAAGCCCACGTTTAAAACTGCCTTTTCAACAGAGCCCATCCAAAATGATTAGCTCCAATTTTGTGGAACAGCCTAACTCCTTTGTAGACATTCAAGGATGTTGGTGAGCCAGGCAACTACTTCTGTGGTGCCTCTGGTCTGGCTCTCAGTATAGACAGTAAGGAAGAAGCTTCTCTTTGCCTCATCCATCCATCCACCCGCCATTTAATCAGTCCCATGCCAACTACATCCATCCACATACTGTAGCCTAGCAAATCTGTGAAGCAGACATTTCATGGACCAAGGTATGAAAGCTCAGGGACATGAAGTGGCCTGGGCAAGGACACTTGGTGTCTAATTCTCTATTTCTGTGTTAGACAGTCTTCCCTTTAAATTTGTGGTTTAAAACAATGCTATTCTTTCATGTTCTCTGCGGGTCACACATTTGGATGAATCTCAGTGGGAAGGTATTTTATGGAGTCTGATTCAGTTGTAGGTAAACAGTACCTGGGGCTTGAATGACAGAGTGCTATAGCAGTGAAGGCTGACCAAGAGTCTGTCCTCTGTGTCTTTGCATAGTCCTGGACCTTGGGGGCAGTCAGTGTGCCTGTCTGTAAGCTTGGGACCCTAGCTTATATACTCCATAATGCAAGGCACAGTTATTTTGCTTTATGTGACCTTGTCATGCAAGTCTCACAATGTCACTTTCACTCATGTCGTTCTTTTGGTTAGAAGCCAGTTTAAAGTCTGTGAAAATTCAAGGGGAAAGAACATAAAGACTATGCCTTTCAGTGGAAGGAGTATCAAGGTCATATTAGAAGAGCATGTGAGACCAGAGACAATGTTGCAGACATCTTCGGAAATTAAAATCTGCTATCTATAGCATATGGCAGAGCCAGGATTGGGGCTAGACACATCTGCTTCCAAAAATGTCTGCTACAGCTTACCAGCTCAGCCCACAGGGACCTCTCATTTCTCCCATGTCCTGCAGCTATTCCTTTCAACACAAATATCCACCGTCTGGTCTCTTTGAGACAACTAGAGACTGTCTAGGTTCAAGCAGCCAGCTTACCTCTACCGGCTCTGGCCACAAGATAGCCTCTGGGGGCTGCTAGTCAGAGAGGCCATGCTCAGTGCCAGCTTGTGGACTTTTCAGAGAAGGGGACAGAGAAGGTCAGACACATCCAGAGAAAGAAGCAGGTAGCAGCGGCAGAGCATACCCTGCAGTGCAGCTCCCTGCCATAAACAGCCGGCCTGCTCTTGAATCTCCTCCTCCCACCACTTTCTGACCTGGGATGACTCAGGCTTTGACAGAAAAGGTGCCTTCAAGTTGAGAAACAGCCCAAGGCAGTGGAAACTCTTAGTCTGGAATCAGACTTGCCTGGATTGACTCTTCTTTCTACCATTAGCTATGTGGCGTTGGATAAGTTCCTTTACCTATCACAGCCCAAGGAAGATAAAGAAGATGTTGTTTAGATACAGGTTTCTTTACCTATCACAGCCGAAGGAAGATAAAAGAAAATATTGTTTAGATGCATGGAAAGCCACTTCTGCACTCTTGTCAGAAGGCCTCTTCAGCTGCCCTGTCTTTATAGGCCAGCTAGGAGCAGTCCTTCTCCAGAGAGGCCAAGCCTGGGTTTAAATCACAACTCCAGCATTTATAGAGTATCTAGCCTTAGGGGAAGTAACTTACCTGTCTGAGCAATAGGAGCAATAATAAACTTCTCTCCTTGGATTGTTATGAGATTGCCTAGCACGTACTAAGCCCTGCTTAGCTATTATTCATACTACTGCCAGAAAGGCACATAGATATTTAGATGATTGAGCCAGGCAAAGATGACCTCTCCTCCACAGATTGTATAGGCTAGAAGGGCTATTGAATAGGACTGGTTGACATTTAGTATTGCTGACAGGCAGAGAACTATACAAAGATGCCATGGAAAACCTAGGAGGACCCTATCCAAGCAAAGCCTCCAAGGAGGACATACTCATTCAAGTGATAACTGAATGGAGGTCTGGAAGCTGAGAAGGATCTGGTCCTTTAAAACAGGCTCAGCATGGTGGTCTGGTGGGATGCGTGGTGAACAAAGATCTGGGAGTTACAAGATTAGAAGAGCAGAGGCTGCAAATGTGTGGGAGGCAGGAGGGAGCAAGAGAACATAACCAAGGGCCAAGCTATGAACAGTAACTGGATGACACTGAAGGGTTATAGTCACTGAGTAACACTATTGGGTCTGCCCTGGAGAATACAGCTCCTGATTTCATTATTGAAAACATCCCATAGGGGGGCTATTCTGGGACAGGAGGCCCAGAGAACAGGATCGCAATTGTCCATGAGAGAGGTAATGCTGACTTATTCTGGGGGATGGAAAGAGGTGGACAAAATCAAGAGATGAGAAGTCTCATGGGGAAGGTTGACAGCTTGGGTGTTTGTAACACATGGGGGTGGGCTGGAGGAAGCATTGTGAGTAAACACTTAATTTCTACCCTGCGAGAAGTAACATGCAGTCTGAGTGATGCCAGTTCTAAAGCCATGGTGGTGGGGAGCAAGGACAGCACTCAGCCCTGGGATGACAGCAAGGGAGATCCTGGAAAATCTAATGCAGAGATAGTGGCTAACTGGAGACTCACACTGTATATTAACTAAAAGAGAGTTAGGGGGGATCCTTCAGGAAAAGGAAATAGCATAGAACCCCAAAGATATGAGTATGATACATAAGGCAGATAAACGATTGTTGTATTAATTCATCCCAGGGTGGTAATACCAGTGTAGAGCTGGAAGTTTCTCATTCCTTGGAGAATTTATGATTCAATAAATAGGCTATGAGTCTACACCCTAGGGTTTTATTATTTGTCAAATAACAAGGGAAAATGGGATTCTATTTAGAGTCAGAGAGTTTTCCCGAGATTACTCTCAGAAGAGTAATCAAGAGAGCTGCTTGGTCCTTGAAGGTTAGGCAAAGCCTGCTCTTTATGCAGCACAGGCTCTCCTGGCTTTCAGTCTTGCTCATCGGGCTTCATTCTGGACTGCTTGAGGCCAGACTGGAAAATCCCAGGATACCTAAAAGTTAGGTGCACAGATTTGGGATGATGGTTACTTAGACCCTAATGTCCACTCCCCCTTCTGTTCTGTGCATTTTAGGTTTTCCTTTCTGTGAAATAGGAATGATAATTACCACTGAAGGCTTTGTGAAGACCATTATGTTGCATGCCAAAACCCTAGAGTGTGGGTAAGGTGGGGGGCACCGTCTTTATCACTGTTATATTTGCACTTTTTTATAACTAGGTCTCTTTTGATCCTGTTCAGTCTCTTTTCAAAGTTGCTTCTTGACACACACCTGCAGATATGAAACTGGGAAGGAACGTGGCGAGAACATTTCTAGATTACTATCGACTGAATCCCTTGGTTGAGAGGATCACAGTCCCCATGCCAAGGCTTCGGTAAGTGGTAGAGCCAAGCAATCAGGCTCAGGTCCTGCTTCCCTGGGTCTGTGTTCAGGCAAGTGTCTCAGCTTTCTGATGGTCCTCAGTTTCCCATCTGTGCCACAGGAAGGGCAATCCCAGCTCTGCCACAAGAATCAGTATGAGTCCAGAAGGTGTGTTTCCTAAGCACAGTAAGTCTCAGGAAACACAGCTTCTGAGACATCAGCCAAGAGTGCCAACCAGCCTCCAGTCATTCAGTCCAGGTCAAGGAAGTACCTTGACTCACCAGATTGGTCAGACTGAATGATGCATCAGGATCCATTTCCTAACAATGCAGTAAACTGCATCTCTGATCCCCAATCCACAGTCTGTATAACAGCATAGTAATACATGGTAGGCCATCTCATTTCAGGCTTATCATAGGAATCTCCAGGGATGGGGCATTGCTAGGGAACCAAGATCAGCCACTGATCTAAGATAACCTGGCTGTTTACATATTCCACTGTACATGATCAGTTATCCTCTAAGGTTCCCAAATGAACTCCAGAGTCTCAGACTCCTAGTCTGTAAATCAGGCACTGTTGTACGTACTTTTCAAATTACTGTGGGCTTTATACTGAAGCACTAGTACCAGGTGTATGAGTATCCCATCAGTCTATGATAGCCCCTTCCCTTAACACTTAAAGGTTTGAGATACAGAGGACACACCCCTGAGAACGCCCATCTCGCTCCTCTGATGGGCCCACTTGTAGATCCAAGGAGGAGAGAAGACTGGGATGGGAGCATCCACCTTGTCTGAGGGCTGAACAGCAGCTGGAAGTGCTAGGAGTTCCCATGTGTACTGGTAAAGCACTCTCTGAACATCTGAGCAGCGACATCCAGTGGCATCTGGAATGTACTAGCACTACCCTACCTCTGGGCCTCATCTCCTATTCCCCTAGTGGTCCAGGCTCCTGGAATGATGTGGCAGTGTCCAACTCTCTACTCCTGCCAGACCAGTCTTTCCACTGATGTTCACTAAGTTCGTTGGAACCCCAGGAGGTTAGCACAATGAATCCTCCTCCATCATCTATTATTACTAATAAAAATTTAAGTCACTGTTACTTATTGTATGAAGTACTTTGTCTACATAATCTTATTTAGCCTGAGTATGTCTCATTTTGCACTTTAAGAAAAGGAGACTCAGAGAGGAGAAAATTGCCTGAAGTCACAGGGTCTATAGTACAGATAGTGTTTCCTATTCCAAACCATCTGAACTCTACTACAGTGGAGCTTCATTAGTGGACTGTCTCAGGCTCTCATGAATGATGGGATTTTAGGCAAGTTTCTTGGCCTCTTAAAATTTTTCTACACCTACCTATTAAACAGAAATAATAACAATAGCTTAATACGGTTCTAAAGATCAGGTACAAGCTTAGAACAATGCCCAGCACACAGTAGATGCCTCCAAATGTTTTCAGTTTCCTATTTCTTCCAGCTTGGTAGCCTGTGACAAGTCCCCTGAATTACCTGGTGGTCTGGCCCAGGCTCCATAATTCAGTGAATTATGAATTAACTCTCAGGCCGTATCCACACAGTCTTTATGGCTGCATGCTCCAATGACACCCTGTCTCAGATTGGGAACAGATCATCTGGGAAGCTTATGTCGACCATTCTGAGGTATTAAAACCCTCTACAAGGGGACTGTCTCTTAGTTCTTTTACATCTCCTTTAGTACCAGCCTGCCCGTACATACTTGATGGATACATGCATCCATTCCATAACTCATATACCCATAGAAGACAGCATGTCGCACTGGGCTTTCTGGTGGGAGGGAGGTATGGGATGAGTTGGGAATTAAGGTATGACCCCCGTCTTTGAGGAGTTCACCTCCAGAGGAAAGTGCTCTGCTCATTCTTAGAAGTCACTCTTGATTGGCTAAAGTTCTTAAACATTTAAAGCTTTGTAAAACTCAAAAGAATTCTTAGCATCTCATTTACAAGTTAATTTAAGGATTATCTCTTTTGGGTCCTCTGTCAGCCTGCATAAAAATTGTCTTCATCCTTCACCAATTTTTTCCCCTTGTATGTCTCATAGTCACAGGTCAGTGAAGTAGTACTAATGGTTTGGGGATATCAGTGAGCATGGCAGAGACCTAGGGAGCAGAGTTGGAGCCAGGATTGGAACCCAGGGCCTGACACCTCTGTGGGATACTCAGCCTTGGTCAGGAAAGGTTTTTTTTTCCATATTGGGAGGGGACAGGAAACTGAGTCAGAATGAGGCAGAGAAGTTTTCCTCCCAAGGGCTCTTGCTCTTCACTACTCATCCATCCCTGATCCTGAGCTTAGAGACCTCTTCAGCAAAGACTTCTCTCCTCCTCACTAGGACTTGAAGAGCTGAGGCAAATACATCCACTTTTAAATTAGGAAAAGCAAATCAGCTCCCTTCCTACCCTATATCCCTTTTTCTGGGCCTGGGTGAGCTCCATATGAGTGGCACTCAACTCCAGATCAGTAAGTAACCCTTTAAGAATTAATTTCCAGGAATATAGGCTTCTGTTTGAATTTGAATGCTTCCCTCTTTTCTATTATTTTCTACACAAGAATCAAATAGATGAGGTGAAAGAGCAGTTCTGGTTGTAAGGGAAAATTACATGTTTTGACTGAAAATTAATCTTTGTTTTTTCCCATCTCCATGGATAATTGCCATATGTCACTTTCTACCAGTATGCTGGTGGAAACCTGTTGGCATTCTGGGGTGCTGGGCCATCCCTCAGGAAGAAGTCCTGAGGAGAGGCAATAATGTAGGCATGGGAGCTAAGGCTCAGCATTGATTAGGAAAGCTGAGACCCTGCATTTATTTTTAACCATTAACTATGGTGTTAGCACCATAAAGCTAAAACCAAAGGGGGTAAAACCAGACAGAGAAAATGAATGGACCAAGTGATCTTCTGTGGGTGGGCAGATCCTGAACACATGGAGATAAGTTGGCCTTGACCAGGTAGTCTCAGGCTCTGCTACAGGCCAGGAACACTGGCTGGTGCATAATGACATCATGATACATGTAAGGAACACAGCCTTTGCCAGGTCTGTGATGAGTCCTAGAGGAACACAGATATCATCAGCCCAATGAGAATGCCAATTGATAACATATAACATAACATAACATATAAAATATAAAAACACTTAATTGTATATAGTAAGTGTACACAACTACATATCAGATATGGCCTCACTCACAAACCTTCATGGTTCCCTGTTACCTCCAAAGTAATATTCCAACTCCTTTTCTTACTACTCAAGACCTCAACCAATATTTTTAATTTGATATCCTGCCCCCTACCTTACCCTTGACATTGGGAATAGCTGCTTTCAACAACTTCCTTCCATATGCATCACCCTGAACATGTCCATTTTTACACTTCTATAACTTGTTCATCCTTTCTGTTTGTAGATGCTGAATTTCTACTAACTCACTAAAACTTTATCCAAATGTCACATTCTGTTTTCCTGTTCCTCTTCCTGCTTAAGAAAGAGCTATCTCCTCAGCTGGGCTCCTAGTCACATTTCATACACACCCCAGTGCTGTCTTGTCTGGAATCTCTCTGCAGGCAGGTCTGGCTTCTCCACTGTACAGTCTCATTGGTGCATGGTGCAGAGCTTAAGGCCTAGATAAGCTATGGAGTCAACTGAATATACAGTGGTAGAGCTGGGCAGGAGTATTCACAAATCATCTCCCTCAAGCTCTTTACCCTCTGCAGGGATGCCAAGCAGACATTATTATCCCCACACACAACCTGGAAAGTACTTGACAGCTGACAGGCACATCCCAAGAAGGCTTCAGGGAGAAAGTGAGATTTGGACCTGTATTTTAAGGACATGAAGAGTTGAGATTGTTGGAATAGAAATAAGATGATGCTATCCCAAGTTGGGAAGACAACAATAAGCAGAACCCAACAAAGCCTGTAGCAGTGGTAAGACCAATGTGGTCAGAGAAGTGGCAGTAAACAGAAGACAAAGTCCATTTCCATGCAGCACTCTCCCTTTCACAGAAGTGCCTGGTCCATACCAAGCCTGAGTTACCAAGGGAATTAGAGAATAAAACCAACACACAAAACTCAAAGTCCTATGACATGTATAGATGTACAACCTCCCAGGAAATGGTGGTGTGGGTCTTGAATGGTGCCCCAAAGGCTGTAGAAGCCTTGATAAATAGGCCTCCAAAGCAGATAACTCTAAAGAAATAGAGAAGGGAACAGAGGTATGAGCTCTCTGCTGTTTAGGGCCGGCCCCCTTTCTTTCTCTGAGCCTCATCTTTTATTAGAGAAACACTTTGCCTTCCCAGCCACCCTGTAAGTTGTTTCTGCATTCTCATATTCCTCTCTAGCCACTGCATACTTTATCCCCATGACACCATCTACCTATAGCTATGTATGAAGCAATAAACCCAAGCCTGGATCCCTAGGGACATTTCATCTTCTCTGTCCTATAAAAACCTATCTGTCTTGTGTCCTATGCTCCTTTGAGGTGTGAAGAACTTCTCTCTTCAGTCCCATGGACAGATGGCACCTTGCCATTTCACCAGAGTTTATGAGGCAGGAAGAACATCCATTCTTCTCCATTTTGGAAAAGGAAGAAATAGATTCTTATATCCAGGAAGGGATTCCTTTAAGATCATACTGTCTCAGGGCTGCAGATATGGCTATAACAACAGACTTGCTTGTATGAGGCCCTGACTTTTATTGTTAGTGCTACAGACAAACCAAACTGGAAGAGGTCACAGCCGGTAGGTGGCAGTCCAAGCATGGACTTTGTAAGACTATGGTGTTGAAGGGCATGGGGTCAAGGCTCATCTCACATGTACTAGATAGTCCCTCATGTTGGCCAGATCTTCCAGAAATATGTGTTTTTAGGCACTGAGACTTGCGGGGGCAGGTATGTCACAGCCAGGTGTACCTTTGTGTGACCCCAATTCCATCATCTTCACATCTTAATAACTAATTGAATCAAGCTACTCATTTCTCTTTTTTGTATTCACCACTTCTGACTTCATGTTGACATATCCAGTGTGAGTGGTTGTTTTGCACAGTTATGGTCTCCATTAAACCTAAACTGATTGAAGACAGCATCAGTGGCTGTTTGCATCTTTGACATGTCCGGAGTCTCGGGGCAGCGGTCAACTAATTGCAAGGAGGAAGAGAAGGCTCCTGGAATGCTCATCCATATTCTCTAACTTTACTTCATGACACTCCTGGGGACTGGAGCAGTGTATTCTCATTGTGTAAATGAAGTTCAGAGAAGTTCAGTTCTTTGCCCAAGGCCACACTTCTGAATTCAGCCAACTTGGGAATTCAGAGCAGATCTTTCAGGCTTAAAATTAAGATCAGTCTTCACACTGGAAATACATCTTAAATCTGGTGATTACAAAAATCAATCTGTCAGTCAAAAAAAAATAACAAATAAAGCACTGAATAAAGTAAAACGCAACAGTGAATAAAATCAGTTCCTGCTCCACGGGAGCTCATTGTCTCTCATGTGAACTAAACCACTGAATGATGGCAGTAAGATTACTGTGCTGAGTGCTGGGTTGCTGGGACATAATAGTAAATCAGACACAATTCTGTTCTTTGAGATCTCCAAGCATGCTAGGAAGACAGACATTATGAGGTGCTATGATGAGACTGAATAATAAATCTGGAATTCTGAAGTCCCTGGTGGTCATACAGGGAATGACAGAATGATGTCGCAGACCCCCAAGTGTTCTCCTCTCCCCTCCTCTTCCCTTTTCTGTCCCTCTCCTCCCCTCCTCCCCTCCTCCCCATCTCTCTCATTCAAAAGAGGTTTTCCAGGCCCATAGGACCCAAGACAGGCACCATAATCCTGTTGGCCTCCTTCCAAATTTCCAGACTATAGCACTATAGCTTTTTGTGTGTTCCCATGTGTAATTTGTTGAATTAATTGGAATGAAAGTGGCACAATATCAGACTGGAGCTGGAGGAAAGTTTTCTCCAGGGCTAGAATGAAGCAATGCATTCATCCATCCATCTGTCCATCCATCCATCCATCTGTCCGTCCATCCATCTATTTGTTCATTGACTGGTCGGTCACCCATCCTATAGACATCCATTGAGCCACTATGATTTCCTTAAGCCAGACTTGGGCTGGGTTCTTGGGACACAGAGAAGAAGATGTCAAGATCACTGTACCTAGGAGGTTTCTGTCCAGTGAGGGAGATGGACATGCACACAAGTTAACACATTGCAGTATATATATGGGCTTTCTTCTCTTTCTATTGTTTCCCCTTTGCAGGAAAGAAACCCCCCCTCCTTACAAACATCCATCCCTGCGGGGCTCAGCCAGCAATGTCCCCATCAGCAAAGGGGACAAGAAGAGCTCACTGAACCACAAAGATCCTTCAACCCCCTTTTAAAGACATGGCAACCGGTGGCATTGTGGGGGCAGGAACAAGCATTTCCTGTTGAGGCATGAAATGAAGTGCCGTTCCCTCGTTTCCAAGACAGGAGTTTTCAGCACAGTGCATATGGCAGTGAAAGGGAAGGTGGGTGGGATTTTATCATTGACTTCTCCCTTTTACTAATGGGAAATCAGCTGTGAGCCTTCATCTCAAGGCTGAGTGAAGAGCAGGAGAGTGGATCCAGGTAAGCACAGAGGAAGACCTACAGACCCCTCTCAGGAGGTTCCACAGGTCTCAGGTTGGTTCCCTGGAAGCCCTTCTTCACCTTTTAAAGTTGTATTCTCACTGCACAGTGACTTCACTTCAAACAGGTTGTGACTGTTTCTAGTTTAGAAATGCAGTCTCTATTTGTTCAGAGCCAAAGCAACAGCAACCCGTATACAAGCTGAAGGCAGCCAGCCTGTTGTGAACAATGGGGCAAAATTTTTGAAATCAGAATGGTCTTCGAAACGTGGTGGTCGCTGTATCTATAAGCCTCATGCTCTCTCTCACTCCCTTAAGCCCCAGCATGCAACTTCAGAAAGCTGTTCAGAAAGCCATTTTTCAACTGCCTGAGTAGTTTAATCGAAACTCTAACTCCCCAGACAAAAAGCATTGCTCATTCATTCCAAGAACTACTGTGGTTCAGGTCTGCAGTCCCTGGTGACCAGGATCAAGGGAGGTGAGCACTGATAATCTGCACTGAGGACAGGGTGACTACCAGGTAAGGGGGCTGCACCCTAGGAAGGTATCAGTGATAAAAAGAAAATGACAGCAGAAGCAATTCCCAAGGTGAAGCAAGCCAAATATTGTGTATTTTCCTGAAGCTTAAAGTGCCTTTGTGTGATGAATGGGTCCAGGGGAGTCTACTCCCTTCCTGTCTGTGGAAGCAGCAGGCTGAGTCACCATGACAGCCTGCTAATTAAAATGACCTCCCTGAAATGAGGATTAGGAGATAGGGAGAGAGAGGGAGGGGGGCTCCAGGGAGATGGGGCCTTCAGCACACAATTCCTGTTAAACATTCTTTGTATTTGCAGCAGAGATTTTCAGTTTATTGCAAGAATCAAGAGCAAAGCTTGTTTTCGCTTTCACATATTGGTTTTTAGAAATGGTAACAAAGAACCATATGTTACTTTGCTATGAATGTTCCATTGTATGGATAGCAACCTTTCTGGGTTTTTATTGCCCAAATAAAGTGGTTTGTGTGGCACCTCTGCTCCTCTGAGTGTTCTTGGCACCCTTCCTGCTCGGTTTTCTACTCCTTGGAGGACAACCAGCCAATTCCAAATTAGAGTTAATCTCTTTGAGGTCAGGGGCTCTGTCAAAATGCAGAAGAATGGTCAGACTTGAACTCTCTGCAGTTCTGTTGTCAGAATTCTGGGGAGCTTAAGAGTGTTCCTGGCTCAGCAAGACCGCCATAAGGCAGCTTTACAAAGGCTGACATCACTTTAGACGTTGTGGACAGAGATAGGTTGTATAAAAAAATGATTGTAGCTTAGATCTGCTTTCTTCCATGTCCATGTGTTGTGACCATACATAGGTACTGTATTTTCAAAAGCATCTTAACTAATTAGAACCCAGGTTAAAACTTGGAGACAGTCAATCCAGGTTTTAATGTCAAATTCAAACTCTGGCTTTATATCTCAACATCAGCATAATACAGAACAGTCATTTTGTCTCCATGAATCCCCGCTCTTGCACGTGTAAGATGAGAATAATAATCCTCATCTTACTCTAACAATTGCGAAGATTTGATGAACCTAAGTGTGGGAAACATCAGTCAGAACGTTTATGTGCTCACCAAGTGACGGCTATAATCATTTGAAATGTGACCAATATTGAGAGTTATGTGGAAATCACTTCCCATTAGAAATGGACAAGGGGAGTGGAGTTGTTTCTCCTTGAGATGAAAAGTAAGGTTTAGAGTTGGGAAATCAAGGTTACAGTCCCTAGGATGTGTAAGGACCATCATGGGACAAAAGGAGTAAGTTTTTGTTGTGTTACCAAGTTAATTTAGTCAAATCTGGAGAATACCATCCAGTAAGATAAACGTCTGCTCAAGCTGAAGAAAGCTTTTTATTAAAGAGAGCTGGCAACCATGAGTTCCCTTGGAAGGTAGTGAGCTTCTTATTATCAGAGAAATTCAGAGTATTAATAGACATCTATCATGGAGAAAGAAGGGCTACCTTCCCTAAGGTAATGCTGAGTTTGAAGCTGGGTGCCCTATAACATCATCCCTCATGTGTAGCTCTGTAAAGTAATGACATGAAGCAGGAGGTTGCATTTCTGTCAGATAATGGAGTTTACAGCATACAATATCATTAAATGCCAGACACAGGAACATAAGTATCTGTGAATTATACCATATTTACCACAGTGATGTCTAGTATTCCTTAGAGGGAAAGGGGAAATTTATAAGGTAGAGTATAGGCTTTCAATGGTTTTGCTTCTCTGTGTTGGCAAAATAGACAATAAGACACTGTCGGAGGGTTGTCAGTGGGCCTTGGGGAGGTCTCGGCCAGGACACTTCCTCCATAGTGCTCTTAGATAAGGTTATAACTACGACATCAAGCTGGCAAAGGAAGGCTTTCAGCATGGAGGAGGAAGATAGGACCAGACAGGTGAGCCAGACCCAGGCTCTGGTCCACTCACCACAGGCTATCCAGCCTTTCTTCTCATGGCTGATTTCTTTCCCATCTAGAATCACACATGGGTGACCTGACCACAGTCCAGTGCTTTTCTGACAAGGAGAGGGAGACAGCCATTCAGGAAAGAAAAGTGGGAGGGACATGCTGGTCTCTGGCTGATGCTCACCCATTGCTCATCCTGGGGCAATGGAAGTGCTGCTCTTTCTCTTGGAGGCTCTGAAACACTACTGATGTGCATTTGCTCCCCAAAGTTGTAGCCAGTAAGGTGCCAACTACCAGCCTCTGGGATGCCAAGGCCCCCAGCAGTGGAAGCAAATCACCTGCCTCAAGGATGCTGTTTCCTTGCACAGGAGACTCATTTAGCTCGAAACATTCCTTGTCCTTTCCTACAGGGGCAACAGACAGGGCTTATTGCAAGCTTGTGTTTTGTCATTCTGCCTCAGTGACATACTCAAGGCCTAGGAGAATCACAACTCATTGTTCTAAACAGAAAGAGCAGAACCAAGCAGGGAGGTGGGAGATTGAGATTTGTTAAGCATCAAGTCATACATTTACCCAGGGCTTGGTGAACACATGTGGTGTGCCAGGTGTGGTGCCAGATGCCTCCAAATCTGCTTCCTGATTGGATAGTCTCGGAAGACTCATGAGGTAAGTGTACTTGCTGCATTATCCAGGGGAGCTCTCTGAAATGCTAATGGCAAAATTGTTTCTTCGCATTCACCTGGATGTGTGAACCTGGATCCCCACTACTCCACAATGAGCCTCTTCTGCTTATCCTTCCTGTGTGTGTGGTCACAACAGGAAACAGGCTAAGACAGAGTAGTGCAAACCATGGCACTATTTAGACCTGGAAGGGAACTGAGAGAAGAGGGGAACATGGAGGTTGCCAGGTGTATAGGGACATGGAAAGATGTTAGCACTTCCAAGCAGCTGCTGCAGAGGGGCTCCTTCCCATCTCTCAATCCTGGATGCCTGTATGAAATCCTGAACTCCAGGGTCCTTCAAAGCCATGGGTCTGGGCATGGGGCCTATTTAACATGTGTCACACTGAAGTTTCCAGCTTTCTTAGGGTTTTTGGAAGCTCAGCCATGTAATCTTACAGGGCTTTTCCAAGAAGCCTGTGGGAGAGCTATTCTGGCAGCTTCCGCATCAGTCCAGCCTTCTGGACAGTAGGAACTGAGCCCATGTGTCACTAGTACTGTGAGGGCATCAGCGTCTGAAGTCTTCCCTGAGCCCAACCAATAAGGCTGAAGGATCAGAGACAATTGAGGAGAAATAGCTTAACAGGAACAGTGAATTAAAGCAGCCTAAGTGTGAAACAATGGTGGTCTCTACTTGCTGTGTGGATTTGGGCAAGGGATTTGGCCTCCATGGGTTTCTGGATGATCACCATCTGCAAAATAGGAGTGATTAATATCTATTTCCCACAAGTTAAATTGAGGATTAAGTGTAGTAATGTCTAGACAGTGTCTGACACAGAGTAAAGTCCCATTCCGTGAGTCCCCACCTGCCCTGTGCCTCTTTCCTGCTTGCTAGAGATAGAAGTTCTTTTCTACAAGGCAAAGAGCAGACAGAAGCATGAACACCTCCTGAGGACAGGCAGGAGAGAGGCACCCAAGAGAAATGACAGGTGCACTATGGGATTTGAGTCAGGACAGATGCCTCATCTGCACTGTATCCATCCTGTGGCCTCAACACTTAGCACAGGTCCTATAAGAGCATCTACCTCACTGAGTGGAATAAACAATGATGAAGGGGTATGTGTGGGCAAGGAGCCCCGAACTCCTGAAGAGGAGAAAAGAGGGACTGTAAGATGGAATACAGAACCGACTGAAATGAAAGGAGCCACACTTCATAACATCCCAAGTATTATTAAAATAGCCCCAAACAGCTCTTAGCAGAACATGTACCAGGCTTTTCCTTATCTTCAGGTAGTAAACATGTTTCATGGATGCTTTGAAGCAATCAGACTCACAGGCTTGGTCAGATCATACTCAGGACTTCCTCAAGTGCCTTTACTACTCCGACCAAACTCGGGGTGTATGGTGGTCAGGGCCACCTCCCGAACCTGCAGATGAAAAGGCTCAGGGCAATGTGAATAGGTTTGCTGCTCATGGCCTTTAGCCAGTAAGTAACTAAGACAAAATCCAGGCACACACTCATCTCTGCCACACTCTTAAGTCTCCCAGTTCACCCCAGGCCTCAGCACAAAGCCTGGGCAATTCAGAAAGTCAGTCTGAAACATGCCTCTTACTACTTAAAATACACTTGTCCCCATGATCAGAGATTTATTTTTGGCTGTCCTCATGCCAGTCTTAAATGCAGATCTGCTGTTTACCCTGGCATCACCTGGGAGTTTAATGTCCTTTTCTACCTTGTCCTCCAGACTGCAAAGGCTGCTGCTGTCTGAACTCATTCTTGATTTCTTCCCACACAGATCACCAGTTTCCAAAGCCCATCACTTCTGCTTTTTGATGAGTCTGCCCTTACACGGTGTTGTGGGCTGGTGTTGGATTCAGACAGGCCTGAATTTTACTCTCAACCCTAGTACTTGCTCACCGGCTGACTCATTTAAAGCTGTTTACCTTCCCAACTCTAAAATGGTACAGTTAAGACCTGTCAGCCATTCATTTCCCTTCCTCCAGCTTTCCTGGGTCCTCCATGCTCTCCCTCCTATCCATTCCCATCACCATTCTTAAACTGATTGCTGGAATTACCTCTAACTGACCTTCATGCCTCTGAATGCTCTCCTGCTGACCTACCGTCTTATTGGAAGCTTTTGGGATCTCTATAAAACATGACTTCATATTTATGACACCTTTCTCAGAGCAGTTTTTCAGTGTGGGAGACTAGATATCCTTCTACTTCTGTCTTTCATATTCTGCATAATTGCCAGGGTCTGCCGGTCCTGCCTGATCAGTCTCCTGCATGCCAGCTTTACTCCTCTTAGCCAAAGAACATCATCTATACATACGTGCATGTAACAACAATTAGTGAAAGAGTAGTCGTGAATTTGAAAGTGAGCAAGGAGTGGGTAGACTAGACGGGAGAATTTGAAAAGAAAAAAGGGAAGGGAGAAATGAGGATAATTACATTAATCTTAAAAATAAATGAAAAAAAAATAGAATGTAAGAAAAAGAAAAAGAAAAAGATTTTTACTATTTAAGTTACCCTGGTCATGATGTCATTAGTCTATACTGTTATCAAGGCCTGGTTTCTAAACAGATTCACCCTGGACATCCCAACTCCATGCGGTCCCTCCCTGCAGCCTTTGATTTTGAATGCATCCATTGTTTCCCTCAGGTGATAGCTCATTCCTCCACAATCATTTATTTGAGAGCAGAGTTTTGGGGTTTCCTTTTTCTCATCTGCATAACTCTGTAGCACCTAAAAAGAACAGATATCATCAGCCAGTGCAACAGGGTCAAAGAAAGAATAAAATACCCTCAAGTCTCAAACTTTATCATGACCTCACCCTGTCGCTCGATCCTAGATATGCATTCATCTTCCCAAAGCAATGACCTCCACTGAGACACCCTGCTGCTCTGGCTACTGCCAAGACTTCCTCCCAGCTTGCAGTCTTAAGTCCTAATACAGCAGGGAAGGCAGCATAACTTGGTACTGACCGGCTTGGCCTTTAATGCTGTGGTCTTGGTGGGGAGGTAGAGAGGAGGGGCTTACTTATTTCTCAGTGCTTTCCCATATGCCACCGTTTTAGGGCCCATTACTTCTGTATCAGTAAGAAAAACTACCCTTGCTGGCACGTCTGCATCTACTGATGCTGTTGCTGCTATAATTGACAAGCACTGGCAGGCCCTGCTATTGCTACTTCCGTGATATTAACACTGCAACTATTACTTTCTCTCTCTCTCTCTCTCTCTCTCTCTCTCTCTCTCTCTCTCTCTCTCTCTCTCTGTGTGTACATGTGTATTTTATATACTATTTGTGTATGACATGACATGTATGTGTACCCAGTGCATGTGCATGTGTCTGTGCATGTGCGTGCGTGCGTGCGTGTGTGTGCGTGCGTGTGTGTGTGTGTGTGTGTGTGTGTGTGTGTGTGTGTGTGCGTGCGCGCGCGCGTGTGCATTTATGCTCATATATGTCGAGAGTATCTTCCTTGATCACTCCCACATTTTTATTTTCTGAGATGGGATCTCTCATCAAACCCGGAGCTTCCTGAGTTATCTAGGCTGTCTGGTCAAAGAACTCCAGGGTTCTTCCTGTTTTGACTTCCACATCACTGGGGCCACAGGCACACCATTGCAGCCAGCCTTTACATGGGTCCTGGGGATACAAACTCAGGTGCTCATGCTTGTGTGGCATGTACTTTACTGACTGAGCTATATTCCTAGCCCTCATTATTTCTCCAGACATTAGTTCTGTGATGCTCAACTTCTCCTAACACTAATGCTGATGCGTCTGCACTCCTGCTGACTACTGTCATGCTGCTGATTTGACCACCATAAGACTACTGACCGGGGGCATGGAGGTCTTTGTGCTCACAGATGCTCTTAGGCAACCTGACATGGTAAGCACACAAAATTGTTCCTTCAAAAGAAGGAATGCAAAATCCATTTTCTACCTAGAAGGCTGGAGCAGACATGCTCTCTGTCCTGGTGATCTTTGCACCATCTGTGTAGCTGGAGACTCTCTGGCACTGGACCCTCCACCAGATCCTTCTCAACCACTTGTTTTTCTCAGCCAACTTATGGAAGATGTCACATGTACTTTACATATAGTTTCAATGCAGTCACATCTGATTTGTATTTAGCTGACTTTGTTCCTCAAAGAGATTTAAGTATGCTTTGTGTGCATGCAAGATTGAGTTAATCATCACACAAATGATTTTGGCCAGATTGTGCTGAGCTTAAATATGTCTAAAATAAACCACCCGGGGTCAAACTTGCAAACTTTGTACCAGCATGGGCTACTGAGTCTCGTTGTGCTGAACCACCTTCTCTCTTCCTGATGCTCATCACTCTGCTGCCCACGGAGGTCTAAGAGACCCTTGCAATCACTGTTGCTGCTCTGCCTCTACTACCAGCACCACTGTCTGATGCCTCCACTACTGATACACTTGCTGCTGCTGCTGCCTCTTCTCAGCCCTAACTGAATGCCACCTGGCTTCTGTGCGATTCTCCTACAATCTATGCAATCGCCCAGTGAAATAGCTGCTGTGCTCTCTATTTCCCTGATAAGGAAAGAGAAACGTAGAGAGGCTAAGTAATCTGTCTAAAACCGCATAGCTTTGTGGAGGCGCCTGGATGCCATCAGACTCTGACGTTCATGTTCTTTCCATTTTCTCCTCCATCCTTTTGTATACAATCCCAAGACTGACAGTACAATAAATATTTAATGCTGGTTATAAAAAGTCTCAGCCTCAGGGAGCTCACTGGTTCATTTTTGTTTCTGTGCACGACCTCATTTTGCCTTATTCCCTGGAGTCTGGCTGTAGGCATTCTCCTTTACAGGTGAATGTCCTCTGTGCCCGAGTCTCTTCTTTGAAAGAACAGCCCTGAAAGGACTGTATCAACAGAAGAATGGTGCCACCCCAGAGCTGTATGGAGGAGAGGAAAGTCTGTGGTGCCCAGAGACAAGATGGGAGAGTGGGGAGGGGCAGCTCCTTGTAACTGCACCTTCCACTTATTCCATAAAGTAGACAAAGCACAGAGAGTTTCCCCACTACCTATCCTGAAGACTTCCTCTCCTTCTACCCCACACTGCTATCCAGAGCAAACTCCACCAGCTCAAATTAGGAAGCCAAGCAGATTTAAAGATGTAAACGTTAGGAAAATGGGATGTGATCCCAGCTCTGATGTTGTTGGCTGTGCTACCTGTGATATAGCTCTTGTCTGGCGGAGTTACCCTGGTGCTTCGGAGATTTCAGTTTTATTCTTTGATATGAGGATGTGGTTCTCAGTCAACATATTCCCCAACAGTATGGTGAGGATCAAATGAAAAAACAAAAGGGAAAGTATAGTGTTTTGAATAAGATTTTCCACCACCACCCTTTTTTCCGAGACCACTGAATGGCTTCTGCTGTGCTCACACTTCATTTTTCAACCCAACATTTCTTGCTACTACGAAATTCACACAGCGTCTGCATTTCTCCACATTCCTCCCTGCTTCCCTGATTATCACCTCTCCCTCCACAAGGCCTTGCGGCAGAAAGTCTCCCCTGATCTTGAGATAACCCCTCCTCTGAGCTTCTAGACAACCATTGTTCAAACATTTCATCTAGCACTTTCTGATGCTATTATTTCTCTCTCTCTGATATCAGTTCTGTTTGCCAACTCAGTTCCGCATTATCCTGGAGTTGGGGCTGTTAGAAAGAAAAATGCTTACAATTTTACACATTCTTGATGTCTTAGGGTCATTACAAGGCTAGAGAGGATGTAGCCATTCACTGAGTTGGAGGTTCTTGCTGATAATGAGGACACAATAAGAAGGAGGAGGAAGGAAGGGGGAATAAGGGGGGGGGAGGAGGAAGAAGAAGATGTGCTGGTTAGTTTTGTTGTCAAGGTGATCTGAACAAGGGTCACCTGCAGAGAGGGAGCTCCAATTGAGAAAACACCTTTATCATATTGGCCTGCAGGCATTTTCTTGATTAATGATTGGTGAGAGCCCCACTCCCTGTAGGAGGGGCCACCCCTGGGCAGGTGGTCCTGGGTTCTATAAGAAAGTAGGGTGAGCAAGTCATAGGAAGTGAGTCCGTAAGCTGCACACCACCAGGGTCTCCACTTCAGTTCCTCTCTTGAGTTCCTGCCCTGAATTCCCTTGATTTAGACTGTAATCTGTCACATGGAATAACCTCTTCCTTATGCTTTTGGTCATGGTGTTTATCACAGCAATAGAAAGTGAGCTAAGGCACAGGATGAAGAATAAGATTAGGATGATGATGAAAAGGAAGAGGATGAAAATGAGGATGAGCAGAGAAGCTTCCTCCTGTAGCTGATGAGAACAAATACAGATACCCACAGCCGGACACTGTGCAAAGAGTGAGAGGCTCTGAAGCACTCAGTCCCAAATGGGATGTCTCCATCAAATCCCTCCCCTTGGGGCTCAGGGAGCTCTGTGTGAGAGGAAGCAGAAAAAATGTAGGAGCCAGAGGGAGTAGAAGACATTACTGAGACAAGGCCTTCTAAACACAACAGGACCAAAAGCACATAAATTCAGAGGCTGTGGTGCATCCACAGGGCCTGCACCAGTACGTCCCTGGTAGTGTCCCACTGCTGAAAGGAGAGGTGTACACAAGCTTCCATACCTACTCCAGAAGCTAACTCTCATAGGCACTTGCAAATGAAAAATTAGGTTTCTCTAATGGAGTCTTGACAAGTATACAAACTACTAAGGACAGGCTCCATGCTCAACATTAGATACTAATACAAAAGGAACTCAATGGCATCCTTACTAAGGACAGGCTCCGTGCACAGCGTTAGATGCTAATACAAAAGGAACTCAATGGCATCCTTTGAGGTTCTTTGTTTAAAACGTTTTATTTGGAACATTTTATTGCTATACCTTACAGGGTTTTTTTTGTGTATATATTATGGCTTCTGGTTTTGTGTTTTTATGAGATTCCTGTGTTCAACCAAGTGTGTCTCTCCGTCTACATGTGTTCCATTCTTTTCCTTTGGCTCTTTTTTCTTCTGTTTGTTTGTTTTGTCCTATTTCAACTTGTTTTTTATTTTTTCTTCTTATTATTTTTTAGATGCCTGTTCGTTTTCTACAAAAGTCATAAAGGGTATGGATTCCGATGGGAGGGGAGGGAAAACCATAATTAGATGATATTTTGTGAAAAAAAATCTATTTTCAATAAAAGAAAAACAGGAAAAAACAAGGATGGGGTGGACAATAAGGAGGAAGAGAAGAAAAATGAGGATGAAGAGTCCAGCTCAGAGCAGGATATTTCTATGACCAACAATACTCCCCTCCCTCCAGAAGTTCCCAAATGAAAGCAAACCTCAAATTTAGGGAAAATGAAAAAAAATCTAGCTTCCAAGCCCACACTGGAAATTGTCAAATTTTAAGAGTGCCCATGGAACACCAGGAGGGGTGACAGTAACCTGATTGTGCAGGTTCCACATGTGGCGCAGACGTGCCCGTGAATTTGCATTGTGTGTGAATTTGTATCAGCAGCTTCTCCAAGTTCCTGTGTGAAATGTATGAGTCCATGCAGTTGTGATTTTGTGTAACTCTATTACCAAGTATGAGGTGACAGATTATTATTGATTCTAAGCACAGTTTTACATAACCTGTAGTCAGAGGTCCTGGGTTAAGTTTCTGTTTGAGATTCTGTCTACTTTCTTGACATATCATCCATATTAATGGATCACCTCCTCTGCCCCAGCATCCTTGGGATTGTGCCCAGTAGGATGTCAGGGCTGTCTCTCCTTTTTCCCAATGTCAGTGTAAGCTGATCCCTCTGTGGGCTGGGCTCACCAAGGGCCCCTTTTCCCAATTCTACTGGTGCCACTGTTTTCTATCTTGATGGGATATTTCCAGGGTCTTGACAATTTGTGCAAAGAATTAAGAAAGCAAACATAGACACCACTGCAGGAAAGGATTTTAATCAGAAGAAAAGTGCAGGGTAGAGATATTCCCAAAGCCTGGGATGTCTCTCCTCAGAGTCCCCCACTAACAGCCAGGGCTTCCCTTAGGAGTCCATTGCTAGGGGCAGGGTTTTGAGGTGTTTAGGTTATATAAATCTTTGTTTCTTGTTCAAGTCCTTTGGATTTTTAATTCTTTTCACATCCAATCAAGCATAGCCATAGCCATCAGAGGTTAAATGGGTGTTTTGTCTGTCCCCCACCACCCAGGGATTTGTTCAGAGGACAAAGTTTGCTATATTGTGCATATACCTTAACACAGTTTTGGCTGAATCTACCCATGTCCTTAATTTTAGGATGTGTTGGTTATAGGGAAGAATTCCTAAAGCACTGATAACACTGAGTGGAAGGAACTAATGCACTATCTATCGGGAGCAGGATGATGCTCAGCTAAATGTGAATGGGGATCCTGGGATCCTATATGCTGTGGTAAGAAAAAAAGTGTGTGTGTGTGTGTGTGTGTGTGTGTGTGTGTGTGTGTGTGAATGCGCATGTGAAGCCAAGAGAAGTACTAAGGCTACCTCACTGCCCCCCTATCCCCTAATTCTGAAGAAAGATGTCCATCTTCTCAGAGCTGCATCCAGCTGGGACAGGGCACAGAGGCAAGGAAGACAGAAATTCTCTCTCCAATCTTTCTCTAAGCTGTGTTGTTCCCTGGGGCCCTACTGGGGAGTGTCCAGGAAATTTCTCAACCATAGTCAAACAGGTGCTTCTGTTGGTCCGGGTGGCAGCAGCTGTTAGTGTACCATTTGTAATGGCACTTGTCACATTCTGAGAGAAATAAACAGTGTGTGTTTATTAAGAAGAGAAATTCCAAAGGCAAAATCAACCAACCAACCAAAACATTGCTCCCCACAACAAACAAAACAACCAGGGATGCAATGGGTACCAGAAAAGAGTTTTGGTATTTGTCAGGTTTTAGAAGCATTCACCCAGTGCTTCTAAAGGAGGCTGCTCCCAACAAGGGTACGTACTAGCAGATCTTTATGGTGCTGTGTGCACACGTGTGAAATATTTTATTTTTCTGGCCCATAGAGTAGTTCCTGAGGGCTTGAGACTTCAACTTCATTAAAAAGCAAATATGTGAGACAGGGACTCTACAAACCTTAATATTAGCAGCTTTTGGGAGAGCCTGCTCCAAGACCACCCCCAGGATATGCAAAATAATCCAAGAATGCAGTGAAGGGCTAGACTTTTCTGAGGGGAAAAGAAGAAAACACATGTTTTTCTAATGATAATTTTCTTTTACTTTATCTTAAAAAAACTCTCCTCTGAAAATTTTTCTCCACACAGCTACATTCTCCACACAGCTACATTCTCCACACAGCTACATTCTCCACACAGCTACATTCTTCACACAGCTACATTCTCCACACAGCTACATTCTTCACACAGCTACATCTCTACACTCCTCTACACAGCCATATACACCTATAAAGCTTCATCTTCCTTGTCTCTACACAGTTATACATCTCCACATAGTTACATTTCTACACAGCCACAGCTACACATCTCATCTACACAGCTCTCCTCACGCAGCCACATCTCTTTCTTCACACTTCTTACATCTCTCAGGCACATTTCTATTTCTACACACTCATCTAGATCTTCTTACATACTCACATCACTCACTATTGCAAGAACCCTGAACAAATATGAGTTAAATATACAGGGTCTGGCCCATTCGAATAATAAATGATAAGCCATACAGTTTCTTTCAGGCTAGGGAGGTCACACTGAGGAGGCACAGTAAGCAAGGTAAACATGTAGCTCTAAAGGGTCAGCGTTCCCAAACAGAAAGTGACATGGAAATTCAGAACTTAAACAACAAAAAGTTAGTTGACTAAAATCTGAGTCCGTAACATAAACCCATACTGGGGACACAAGCAGAAAGTCAATTACTGAGAGAATTATGTCTTCTAAAGTTGCCTTTTGCCTGACTTTGGTTCAACAAACACTTGGGAACTTGCCCTTGTATAGTTTGTCTCCAGGGGCAACCAATCTATTTTGGATTTGCTCTAAAGTCAAAATCAGCTAAATGTGTAAGAGGCTGCCTTTTGTAACTGAGAATACTGTCATATTCCTATGTCAGTCTGAGTTAAGAAGAATATCCTACTATCGTTTCTATTCATCAGAATTATACAGTTCAGGCAGAAATCATCTTCCTGACCATCCACAGCTATGTGTGCACCCAATAGATGGATCATATACATGAGATAAACACACAAGCACCGGGGAAACATGCATAGCTGCTTTTAGGCAAGAAATATAGTTACACATGAGAAAAACTACAAACAGAAGCAACCAATTTTTAGAGTCTGTGGTCCCATAAGCCTTACTTGACTGGATTATTCCATTAGAGAATTACTCCTCTGGTAGGTCCACAGTTGAACTATCAGTTGCCTTTGCCGTATACCCCCATGGCCTCCAGCACCTTAAGCCTTCTTTGTTCAGCATGTACATCCTAACTCATTCTTTTTAAGTTGAAGAGAACTAAATAACCCATAAGCATGGACTGAAATCTGATTAGCACCTACCATCTCCCTTCTTTGAGCCTCAGTTTCCCTACTGAATTGGGTTAAGGATGATTGTCTTTCCTAAATCGCAGGCTAAGGAACTTTGGAGGGAAATGAATGTATAAAGTGGAACAACTCTCATCCTCTGAGTTCCTACTAGAAGCAGGCATCAGTGCGTGTCCATTAGGGCAAGTAGAGACACCAGGAACCCAGGAATAATATTAGAAAGAGACTGAATAAGGGGAGGGGTCCAGCTCAGTGTTAGAGAATGTGCTTACACCAGAGCCTCATAGACTCACCCCAGCACCACGGACAACAACTGGAAAAATATCTGGAATCTTTTCCCAATCTGTTTCTGGCATTTCTGTAGCTTTATGAAAGTCTTCTTCTATGCCTCTGTTTTTCTATAGATAGAGTTTCAGCTTCAGCTTAGTAAGAGATTCTTTGTCTTTTGACCTGATGCTGAACCAAATAGCTCTGGAGGAGACCAGAAGGTGACCTGGCAAACTTTGCATTTGAGAGGTACAATGCCACAGACCTAATTAACATCACCATGATATAGGCACCATGGAGTACATGTGACCTCTCAGGATAAATAAACAATAATCTTAAGTGTCAATAGAGAGTGAAAGATTTATTTATTACATGAAATACTTTTGTGTACAGACTTGCTGGTGGCTGCCCTACAACTGGGTAAAATGGCTTCTCTTCATTTCGGTGGTATGTATTAGAAACTGCTTGCCAAGAAGCTGGAGACTAGGACCCTGAATGTTGTAATAGACTCACATAGAAGTGTAGGTACAAAAATGTAATTCTGTTGTCTGACAGACCAGTTGAGAGTTCCTTCTGTCTCTTGTGACTTTTGAGCTGTCTTAATAGACCTCGATTTTTAAATGTATTGAATGGGATTAATTACTGCCTGTGTCTGGGGAGGTTAGCAAAGAATAAGTGAGATGATGTAAATAAAGTCCCTTGTATACAACATGTCTCATAATTTTAATACTAAGTATTTCTATAAGAGTTGGTCAAACTCAACATCTTGACACATAATAGGAAGGTGTGGTCCCTCATCACAGATGAGTAGTGAGGAGTCTTTATCAATAGCAGACTTGCCTGAAATATATTGTCTCCCTTTCATTATATTAGTTGCATTCACTAGTGATGTCTACCATAGTATGTTAGTAAGTAAGTTTTTTCCACCCAAACTGTAGGCAGTGAGGCAAGGAGCTGGGACAGGTAATCCATTTGTTAAGTGTTATCAGGAAACAGAAATATTACAGAGATAGAAGAGCAGAGGGAATCCAGTAAAGTGTGTGTTACTGAGCCAATCATCACGGAGAGGATAGGGGGCCTGAGACCCTTTAGGGATGTTCTTAGCAACAATATAGAAAATGCTGCTTATAATTGAGGATTACCTTTTTGATATAAATTGCTTTTCTGCAAAGCTGATCTTTGGTGTAGCTGATGATCCATTAGGTCAGTGATACTGGCCAAGCACATGGAACTGTCCAGAATGCTGTGCTGAAGTTAGATAGACTGAGATGTGGAAGCTATCTACTATTCTTGGAAACAGGAGCGTCAGTGAGCATGAGCTTCTTGCCTTTGCTAGGAAGTTTAACAGGGTCAGTATTGGAGTCAACATTGAACCCCAAGAATCAGGAACAGCCCTGTAGAGTTAAGCACCATGTAAATATTTACTTAGTAAAACAGAATAATAATTGATGAACGGATGGAAGGGCAGATGCAGATGGACAGGCATATAGATGGGTAGAGAGACTTTTTCCTTTATAGAGTAAGAATGAAGTGCGTCTATAAATGGGGGAGGGGCGTTGAAATGCATGGAGACTGAGTGCATATGAATTTTCACCTAGTATAGGTGGGGTAGGAACAGATAAGTCACATAGTTCTCAGGAGAAATTAATCTAGATCTGAGTCAAAGAAATCATCAATATTGGACCTATTGAAAACTTGGCACATATGGTGCTCCAGCTTGGAATCAATATCACAAATAGGACCCAGAAGAGCAACAAAGATGACACTGTGAAGAAAAATAGTCTGTGAGTGAAGTAAGAAAGAGGAGAGGCCAGAAGGACCAAGAGCTAGAAGCAGGCACTCAAAATAACTCAGATTAAGATGCTCCCTAGCCTCTGCAAAGTCTCACCCTGCTGACAGCCCTGATAGTGCAGGGGGCTTCGATTCTGCCTAACCAGAGCCTCTGGGCAGAGAACAAGGAAATTAACACAGCCATAGAGATTTGGGGTGGAGTTTGTGTTTTAGCATCATGTTTTAAAATATAATTGAAATTTTAAAATCAATTTCTCTAACTAACATTTACTTTTTCATTAATAATGGGATTTTTTTGGAGAAAACTTTGAAGTTTCAAAATTAGAGAAAAACATAACTTGTTACTATCAAGAGACAAATAAGTAGCTTTTATGTATTTTTATATTTTCAACAAAGCCAACTAATTCTGCCTTTGCGCTTTTACATGCTTTTCTTCATGTTGGACAGATAGCACAATGCAGCTTCTAAGTACATTTCTTCATGTTATGGAAATAATTTGAAAGCACTAATTTTTACTCATGGTGAAATAGTCTTTCATATAGATAAGTTCTAATTTGTTTACCCACTTTTTCTTGTTAGATATTTAAATCATTTTTTCCATCTGTTATAAATTAGAATGATATGGATAGAATTGTATAAAGCCCTTTATGTACAATATTTCCTTCATATTTCCCTCCTAACTGGTGAGGTGATTTCTTACACATACCCTCTTTTAACAGATGAGGAAACTAAGAACTAGAGAGGATGTTTGAAAAGATTGCTGACCCAGTTTGGGTTCCTAGAAACAGATCTTGGATGAGGATCCAAGTACAAGACATTTAAGAGTTCTCAAGAAGCGCTCTGCAGGAAAATGTAAGGAAAGAGAACCAATGAACTAGTCATTGTCAAGTAAGTTAGGGACCAAAGCTTAATCCTGCTGGGAAATGCTCAGAGTAAGTGCAGGGTTCAAATCTCAGGTTAGCCAGCTGAAGATCTGGCTATTAATCCAAGTTTCAGCTTTCAAAGACTGTTAATTTCTATCATTTCCATTCTGTGGCACAGAAACAGATGGTAGAATGTAGGGGTGAAGCAGGTCCTGGTGGCCACATCAGTGTAGGGCATCTGAAGTCTCCAGTACCCCCTACAGTAGTGAGTTCAAGGTCAATCTGGAGACCTTGGAGACAGAGTTACACAGCTATTCATCATTAGCCTGAGATTCAAATGTAGAGGTGCTTAACTGAAGAGCCCTAGACTTTAGTGACCTGGCTTTGCAAAGAGAAAACCTCCCTATTGCCTTGAGCAAGTCACCTCATCTGTCTGAGCTCCAGGATCTGATGAGAATAATGTTTCAGACAATATCTGACTGGAAGCCTGGTCAGGAGGGGCCACAGAGTGGGTCTCTGGGCATTTGGGTTAAGTACAAGGCTGTCATCTGTTCAGCATTACTGACCGTTCCCATCAGGTGGGTGGGAATCATCCTGCAGACATACGCTGCTTTCTTGGGAATAGCTAATTAAAAGAAATTAAGTAGAAAATGGGCCTGTTCCCTGAGTTTATGAGATGAATAGTTTTCCAGATTAATTACATCATATACAAGGTACACACGGCTCATTGAAATACAGCAAAAGTCCTTGATGGATTTTGGAGTATTTCATTTTTTTTTTCCACTGGCAAGAGGGAGACAAATATACAATTACTCATCTCTATGCACCGGCCGTCATCAGGTCTGGAGTCCCCAAGGAAAGGGCTTAATTGCTCCATAAGCTTCGTATTCAAGGGCTCCTCAGTGCTAAGCTCCTGCCGAACTGCATGAAAGTAAAAATGACAAAGATAGCAAGTGACACATTTATCAAATATGCAGATTCTGAAGAAGTCAATGTGGGTTTCTCATACCAATGAGGCTCCAGATGGAAACCAGCACTCACACAGCCCTCCCGCCCTACTTAAGGTCATGGAAAAGGGTAAGATCAAACTTCAAAATCCATGCTTATTCTTCAAGGTCAGCTACCTCTGTGTTCTCTCCCTCTGAATAGGTTCTAAAATTTTGTCAATCACTGGTAAACAAATATTATTTTTGGCTTGTGTTTTTGTATCCCAGACTGGCTTAGAATTCGCTATGTAGCCTAAGCTGGTTTGCTTCATATGTGAGACAATCCTGCCTCAGTCTCCCAAGTGCTGAGATTACAGTCATGAGACTCTGCTTAGTGTTGGGAAGCAGGTGTGATTTGATGACACTGAGTCATTCCTAAATGACAGCTCTCTAGAGCAAGATTTTAACAACCAGCCCTGCTCTGGTCAAAGCCTGCATACACATTTATCTATAGTTTTTTTTTGTAATATGGAATATAAGTTGATATTGCAAAGATTTGGATCTATAAATTAACAGGCTTATTCTGAGGCACTACAGCTTCCTGCTGGTTAGTTTTGATTGTCAATTTGACTAGATCCACAAATGCCAAGTTGATTAGCAAAGCAGAACTTTCTATGTGTGCCTCTGATGGCATTTACTTTGACAGTGGATCATGAGGGCTCTGACCTCATGAATGGATTAGCCCTTTGATGGATGAGAACATGATGATATATGGGACATGGTGAAGGTCAAGAGGTGGGGCATGTCCTTGGGGGCTATTTCTTACCTCATTAAATTCCTTTGTTTCCTGCTCTCAGCTTTCTATTCACCAAGAAGTAAAAAACAACATCCACAATATTTTCCCACCCCATGATGCTTTGCCCAAGAACATGGGCCAAGCAAACACACATTGAAACCTTGACAGGACAGGAAAAAACAATTCCTAAACTGTTATGTCAAGTTTTAAAAAATACTTTATATATTTTATTTAAAAATGTATTCTAAAAAAATTTGCAAATAAAGAATTCACCCACTGAAATTAACCAGCCCCCAGATCTATATATTTATCAACAAACATGGACCAGGGCTCCATTTATTCCCAGTTTCTCTAGACTCTATTCTAATATAGAAGCCATGTGGGCACTCTCAAATTTATTGCTACACTATTCCCAGGGGTCACAATGTAGAAATGTCCTAAATGCCCACTGAGAAGTGACAAGATATACAACATGTGCTTAAATACCCCATGGAGTACTCATCAGGAAATTCTGCACACACAGTAACATGGGTGAGCCTTGAAGACATCACGCTGAGGGAAATAAGCTAGTCACAGAAAGACTACATGAGTCTACGTACACTAGGTATTTGAAACGATCAAACTCATAGAATAAGAGCAGAACAGTAGGTACCAGGGTTTAGGAGGACAAGGGAGTGGCTAAGTATTAACAGTTTCATCTGGGGGTATGCATAAGGTCTGAAGATTTGCTGCCCAACATCATCAATAACATACACTTAAAATTTGTTTTAAACACACTATGATATTATTGCTCAGTGGTAGAGTTCTTGCTGAGTGTACACAAATACCTAGGTTCAATTACACAAAGCCCTAGGTTCAATCCTAGTACTATAAGATAGTTGATAAGGTAGATAATAATTCTTTTTACTATAATTTAATTTAATTTAAAAATCAGACTTAAAAGTCTGAAGGTAGTAAATGTTGGTAAGGTGAATGCTCTCTTGTTAAGCATATCACTTGGTGTGGTTTTGGAGAGCAAGCTGGTATTAATTAATATAGCTGAAGAAACTCTGTGTGTGTGTGTGTGCTTATGTATTTGTGCATGTGATGCATATGTATGTGTTTATGTGTGTGTGTGTGTGTGTGTGTGTGTGTGTGTGTGTGTGTGTGGTGTGAAGGCCAGAGGCTGATGCTGAGTGTGTTTGTCTCTTGTTGTTACTTCATGTTTTGAAGAAGTACCTCTGAACTTAGCTCACCAGTTGACTAGAGCTGCTGACTAGGAATTCACCTGTTTCTACCTGCCCAGTATTAGGAGCACAGGTGTGCGCTGCCACACTCAGCTTTTACATGGGTGTGGAGGATCTCGACTTAGGACCTTCTGTTTGGGCATCATGAGAGAGATTAATTTCATTAGAGTCAAAGCAGAAGTTAACTTTTTTGGAGAAGAAAAAGTAGATGAAAGGATTGCAGAGTCACTGGGGACGGTATTAGGAGTCTGTAAATCAACTGTTCTCAACCTATGGTTTGGGAACTCTTTGGGGATTGTATATCAGAAATTTACATTATGATTCATAACAGTAACACAATTATAGTTATGAGGTAGCAAGGAAATAATTTTATGGTGGGGGAGTCACTGCAACATGAGGAACCATATTAAAAGGTTGAAGTATTAAGAAGGTTGCTAACCACTGCTATAAAGAATGTATTTCTTTTTCAGAATATCATATTTTATCAACTAGGAAAACATTTAATATTCATGGGTGCAGATACTCTGATTAGAAGCTCAAAAGGTGAGCTAAGACTCAACTGTTGGCAAAGTTGGGCTGGAGAATGAGCAGTTTTGTTCACTGTTCAATCCCTAAGTCTCTGGAACCATGTTCAGCAATTTTCCTAATGAATGGATCTTTTCAGATACAAGAACCATCTGTGTTTCCCTAGCCAGAGAGGAACGTGTTAAGAAAGCTGAGAGAAGGTCTTGGGCTCCCTGGATCTTGGAGCTCCTCCAGATTTAAAGACCCGACTGGGGATTCAATCAGCTAGTCAGTAGGGAAACCCTACTAAGATAAAGAAATCTTTAATTACATTAAAAATTATTTTGTTTGTTTGGGGTGGTGGTGAGTATGGCATAAGACATAAGTAGAGGCCACAGTGCCATCTGCAAGGAGTTGGTTTTCTTTCTCACCATGTGTGACAAGGTTCAAACTCAGGTCATTAGAGTTGATGACAAGCACCTAAAACAAAACAGCAAAACCGATAAATGTTTTAGCTCTCAAAAGCCATAAGGTATCGGTCCTATTCACCCAGATCTACCAGTTGTAACATGAAGGCAGCTATGGGTAATTGTGACACTTGGAATATGAAATGTTCCCTGAAAGTCCTTGTGTTTGAACACTTGGTGCCCCTGGAAGTTGGACTGTGTGGAGAGGCTGTGGAACCATTAGTAGGTGGAGTCTACTGGAGGAAGTGGGTCACTGGAGGTGGGCTTTGCAGTTTATAACTGACCCTACTTCCTGCCATGTCTTTGCTTAATGGTCCACTGAAGAGCAAGCAGGCAGCTGCTGCATACTCCAGATGCCATAGGAACACCAACTACCAGGTCCTCCCTGTCATCATGAATTTAAGTCCTCAAAGCTATGAGCCCAAATAAACCTTTCCTCTCTTGAGTTTTCTTAGGGAAGTATTTAGTCAGTGACCAGGGGGGTAACATAATGAACACAGTTGAACACTGAAACAATTTTATTCGTCCAAATCTTTGGCTCTGCCTACAATTTTCTTACCTGTGATTCCTCACCTGCATCACCTGTCATCCAACAATCTGAATGACATTGCTCTCAATGCTCTGAAGGGTAGTTATAAGTGTGGTCTCCAGCCCTGCAACATTGCTGTCACCTAGCAACTTGACAGTATAGCAAACAGAGGCTCAGGACTAATCCCCAAATCAGAAGCTCTGGGAATGGGGCTCAGCACTCTGTTCTCAGAATCCCTGAGGGTGATTTATGTATATATAGCTTTGAGCATCACTGCTATCCAAGTCTAGCAGCCTGAGTATCCAACCTTTCGACATTGTGAAAACTGATCATTTACAGAGTGTTGGGCTGCATTTATAGCTGTCCTGGGATGCCTTTGGCCTATGGGTCACAATTGGACACATCTGGTACAGAAACCAAGAAACCATCTTCCTACTTGCTGCAGTGGAGTGGGATTTTCCCATCACATGGATTGGTTTAGGAGTGACTTACTACTACAGGGTGTACAGGGGTATTAGCTAGGCAGAATGGATAGCAACCCAGTGCCCTAAGGGGCCCATCTTATACTAGATGTGAATGCTTTCCATATTGAGAGCTCTGGAAAAGGATCTTGAGACGCTAGGGCAAAGGAGACACTTACATCTGAGATACAAATAGCCACAAGGTAGAGAAACAGCTATTTGCCAACCGAGTGTTTCAATATTTGAACAACTGGTTCAGCTGTGCCAGCTCGTGCTAGATGCAAAAATGCCCTAGGTCAACTGACAAAAGCCTCAACATTAACTTTATTTAACCCTGCTCCCCTGTTTCATAAGACATCAACCTAAGGACTACACAGCTCAGAGAAGAGCCCTATCTAAGGGAATCAGAAAGCACTGGTAATGCCTCCTGGAATGGTCACTCCCAAGACATATCCTGTTTCCAGGCAGACCATTGACATGTCCCCGTCTGCATTGAATTTTCTAGTGTTTGCATGTGAAGCTTGGTATCCAAAGAAAAAGAAAACAGATAGGGATCCCAAGATAAATGTCTCCAAGTGAAATGACCAAAGTTCCAGCATCCTGAAGTTCTGAAGAACCTGCCCCTGCGTTTTAACCCTGGGCCAGGTGCCACTCAGCTAGGGACCCTTTGCTCCAGTTGTGTATTGGGCAGGCTGCAATGCTTGTTTATGAGCAAAATGCATCTGATCAGAGAGGCCTGCCTGACAAGTTCATTACATATCAATTTAATTAGCTGATTTACATTTAATTTACATTTCAATTAATGTCTTTAGCAACAAAACGCTGCCTTAATAGGGTAATTGCCTGTTAGGCAATATGTAAAAGAATAAATAGTTGCATTCTGAGGAAGAATTCCTATTTTCAATTTTTTATTACCATAAATAACTGAAATAATTATTGCTCTTAAGGGCCACGTCCTCATTTCCTTCTGGGCCTAATTATAAAGACTTAGTACCTCATTAAGCAAAATGGTTTTGGAGTCACAGAAAAACATTACTCCGATCGTGACTCATTAGTTTCAACAAAAGAAGGGGAACCTGCAATGGTAGGCACGTGGGGGCGAGGTGGGGGGAGGCTGGGGCTCATGTCCCTCTAGAGCCACCCGGATAGAACAGGCAGCTTGCAGTGCACACCTGTTGGGAGGCTGGGGTGAGGGGTTTTCAGAACAGTCTCCACCAACTGTTCCTAAAGACAAGAAACTCACTGCCTTCTGAAGCAGACATAACAGACTGCAAACATTTTTTGAGTTTTTCCTTACATAACGTAAACTCTGTCCCTCTCCTTAAGACAATTGCAGCCAATTCCAGCAGTATAATAATAGCAGTGTCCTTAGAGAAGCTACAGCTATGTCTGAGAATGGTACAGGAATAGAAGTGATACTTTAAGCAGGTCAAATTAACTAGAAATGGGGAAACTAGAAAGCCGGCTTGGGAATTCAACAGCAAACAGTTGGCAAACACCAGGGATACACTAGAGAAAGTGTTGGGTAGATTTGGCTGTGTGAGGTCCAAGCAGGGTCACAGGGCAAACGAAGCAAGGCTTATGCGTTGACAATGTCCTATGTGTCTTCCAGGAAGCCCACTTTCCGAAAACCTACAAAAGAGCAAATGCTGAAAATGTCTGAGCCTCGGGAAGGAGCTATTTAGGCTCCTGCTGTCCTCCCTCAGTCTCGGAAAACCTCACTGGTCGCTCTTGAGCACACATTTTTGCTTTTCTCTAGTGGTCTGCTGTGCTGTTTCAGCCCAGCATAGTGCCACTGCGTGGAATCAAGACGCAACTGCAAGAGAGGAACGTCCGACATCCTTTTGAATTCGACTTAGTTAAACCAATCTAGTGCCGAGTCACAAAAGAAACAGTGGGCTGCCAGGAAGCTGTTGCAGTGAGGAGTAAGAGAAGGGTGACTTTGTCAATTAACTAAAAAAAGGTAACACATTTTCCCCCAATATTTTGAAAGCATTCAAAATATTGTAAGTCACAACCCCCAGCTTTCATCTCTCTGTAGTTCAAACCAGCTTGTCCCTATCAGCTCTTAGGAAAGAAAGGGACATGTTCAATCTCATTTCCCACCCTTTCTCCACCAACCGCCTCAGGACGAGGTTTTCTGTTCCACTCCCCTCTGGAAGCTCTCAGACTCCCATCAAATGCAGCAATCTGAAGGAGACAAGCCAGCAGGATGGCAGGAGTCTCTGTTACCAACAGGGGGCGCTCACACCTTCTGTCCAGGATATCACATTTCTTCTGTAACCTTAAGAGCAGAGCCTCAGCTCTCCCAGGCCCAACCTTTTTTATACGAAGGTATTTTGAACATTTTCTTCTACCTGAAAGTCACATAAAATATATAGTTCCTTGTACAATACATTTTCAAAACATATAAAATATTCTAACTGTAATACACAAGAGAAATAAACTGAGTGTTAAATGCAAGAGAATAATATGCCTGTCTGCAATCTAAATCACATGACTTGGTGACATAAAAGGAAAATGAGATCTGTATTCTCAGCTGAAGCAGGAGGAGCTCTTGGGTCAGCATTTATTAGCCAGCCGATGCATCTGTGCACACATGGGTGAGCACACACAGACACACTGGAAAAAATTAAGCATACTTAATGAAGTAGCATACACTTTCACCTCTTCCTCAGATTTCCTGATTAAGAGCCCCAGATGCTACTGACTCTGTCCAGAAGGTTGAAATGGTGATTCAAACACGACCACAGCAGCAAGTGCTAAACATTCTAAACTTCAGATCAACTCTTGATAGAGTTTTGAGCAAAAGAGCTAGGGTTAGGGCTAGGGTTAGGTTGATATTGAGAAGACATCTCAAAACATGTGTTCTCTTGATTTAGAAGGATGTGGTATTGTTGGAAAGTGCTTCTCTCTCTCTCTCTCTCTCTCTCTCTCTCTCTCTGTGTGTGTGTGTGTGTGTGTGTGTATAATGCAGTTAGGCTACAAACTCATATATTCCTAAGCCAATATTTCACTTAAAAGTGAAGGGGTATGATCTTTTTGACTGCACAAGTGGCAAGGCTTACCTGAACAGTAAGGATGTTCCACCCAACTTCCAGCCTTACTGATGCCAGTGTGTAGTGGGATTATGCTGGTAATGTAAATATTTGTCCCACCGGTGGGTTTAGTAAAAAGCTGATTGGCCAGAGGCAAACAGGAACTGTGGATGGGGCTACCAGGCTAAGAAAACTCTAGGAACCTGCACAAAACTCAAATCCAAGTGTATCAAAGACCTCAACATAAACCCAGACACACTAAACTTGATAAAAAAGAAAGCAGGAAATACCATTCAACGCATTGGCACAGGTGACCACTTTCTAAATATATCACCAGTAGCACAGACACTAAGAACAACAATCAATAAGTGGGACCTCCTGAAACTAAGAAGCTTCTGTAAAGCCAAGGACACAGTCAATAGGACAAAATGATAACCTACAGAATGGGAAAAGATTTTCACCAACCCTACAAGTGATAGAGTACTGATCTCTAAAATATATAGAGAACTCAAGAAACTAGCACCCAAAGCACTAAATAACCCAATTAAAAAATTGGGCTCAGAACTAAAAAGGAAATTCTCAGCAGAAGAATTACAAATGACTGAAAGGCACTTGTAATTCTTGAGCACTTGAAAAAGTGCTCAACATCTTTATCCATCTTTCAGATACCACTTTACACCCGTCAGAATGGCTAATATTAAAAACACAAATGACAGCCTATGCTGGAGAGGATTCTGAGCAAGGGGAACACTCCTCCATTGTTGGTGGGAGTGTAAACTGGTTCAGTGACTCTGGAATGCCTCTGGAATGCCGTATGACGGTTTCTCAGAAAACTGGGAATCACTCTCCCCAAGGATCCAGCAATACCACTACTGGGCATATACCCTAACGATGCACATTCACACCCCAAAAGCATTAGCTCAACTATGTTCATAGCAGCATTATTCATAATAGCAAGAACCTGGAAGCACCCTAGATGCCCCTCAACAGAGGAATGGATTAACAAGCTGTGGTAAATCTACACAATGAAGTACTACTCAGCAGTAAGAAAAAATGATATACTAAAATTTGCAGGCAAATGGATGGATTTGGAGAATATCCTCCTGAGCCAGGTATCACCAGAAAGATAAGCAGGGGATGTGCTCACTCATTAGTGGACTTTAAACAAAAAGCAAAACACACCCAAGCTGCAAACCACAACCACTGAACAGCTTGGGATCTGAAGCACCTTGGGCTGGCAACTTGGAGCCGATTCCCTCCAGAGGAACACCTGACCCAGTGTTGATATTGGGATGAGGAAATTGGACTTGCCTGGAGTGGATGCTGAACTAAGCCACTTTAGGATTTCCTGCCCTTTCTGGGGAGGAGATGAGGAGAAGGGGAGAAGAGAGAATGATCAGGAGGAATTGGGAGGAGGAAGGGAGTTTGAACAAGGGGATACATGGATAAAAAATGAGCCTTCATTCAAAAATAAAAAAATAAAGAATGAAACAATCTTAGTTATGAAATTAAAAAAAAAGAAGAAAGAAAGAATAAAGAAAACTCTAGGAACATCTCAGAGCCACACAGATGCCACAGAGATTCCAGGAGATGATGCAGAGGGAAAAAGTTTAAATGCTGCTCTGAGAAAAGGTACCAATCTGCAGGGCTGAATAAGATGGATTGAGTTCAGATGAAGGAGTTAGCAAGTTATATGCCTGGGCCCTGGGTCAATCCACAAAAAATTAGCGTAAGTGCCTGTGTGTCTATGTGTGACTGCGAGTGTTTCTGCCAGACTCCCAGACTACCGATCAAACCTCTGCTCTAGACCAGAAAGTCTGGGCCAGAAACCTATTACAACACCAATGTCCACAGTCACTGGAGGGTTATGTCTAAACAGATGGTCTGGGTATCTGAATCATCAAAGGTATCCTCTCTCTCTATAGATAGTGTAAACTTCCAGATTCTGTGGGTCATGAGGGGGACAGTAGTCCTCATGGGCTACTATATCTCATGAGACTAATGTCCCAGCCTAGCCTAGTATCATCATATTTGGGATCAACAGCCACATTTCTAACAGCCAGTACTCATAATTCTCTGCCTTCTGGATGTTGAGAGCATACTGCCCATAGGGTGCTATGGATGGAGAATAATTTTCTCTTGTCTCAACCCCATCAGAAACTTTCATTGTTATGCTTCTATTAGAAAAGAATTTATCTGGGACATAGTCATAGCTTAAGCAGTCAAGAGTTTAATTAGAGTAAGTACTGAACAGAATATACTCTTAGAAAAAGAGCTGCCTGGACAGACCAGTAAGATCCAATCTTAGCAGGCACGATTCTCTTTCTCCTTTTCAGTTATCTATTCCCTGGCTCCTCTCCAAGGGTGGGAATTTTCAGGAAAGAGGTGCATTTTCTTGGAAGTCCATTTTATCTAGAATTAAATTTTTCACATATAGCTATATAAAATATAAGACTATAGAGAGAGGCTAAAGTACCCCTAGAGTAGAGAAGATTTTAGGGGAAAGGATCATTGTTCTGTGTACATACCTTCCCTAGTAGGGATGCTTTGAAGTTGTTTAGAGTTTTCTTAGCCAGTCAACATAACATTTGACTGTCATTTTTATTTTTTCATCCCATTTCTTTGACTACCAAAGTCTTTATACTGTTTAAAGCCCTGACCTGGCCTAGATGGAGAGATCATTATCAACTATTGCTCCTTATATCCTGCTTTACAGTCAGATATTAGAGTAAAACTTTGATTGATGAAAGAAACAGCAGAGAAGTGGCCAATAACTTCCTCTCTCTTTCCTTTCTTAATCCAAAACAACCCTTGAATCTTTCTGAACCCCTCTCAGTGTTTCTCTATATGTCCTGGATCCTCCAAAACCTCTAAGGCTAATTCTGGCCAGATTATAGCTAGCTCTGCCCTTTGATTAAAGGTAAACTTTATTGTCAGTCTTTGGGAGTGCCAGAGTGCTATCAAAATATCTCAACATTTCCCCTCCTTTTTCTAAATAAAAAAGGGGAGGTTTAACCTTAACACAGTAAAACTATACATAATATGAACAATTATCATGTAAGAATTGCATTTACAATGTCCCAGTCAGCCCAGGCAATTTGGGGGAGAAAATACTCTATCATCTATCCTATCTTGTTAGTTCAAAGTTTTGTATCTTATTTACTTTAAATCATCATTTATATTACCAACCTTAAACTGTCTTTTTAGACCTCAAAATATTTTTTTAGATAAACGAGTTTTTCTGTCTCTCAACCTTATATACTTTATATCTCTTTGTGAATTTCTTTTCTGAATTTGGTAACAAGGAAAATTGTAACTGTAACTATTCTTCAGCCTCATCAGAGACCCAAGAAGGGCATACTATTACTTGAGTAGACAGAAAGTGCAAAGCAAGCCATTTTTAAAACTATAGAAATGACAAAACAGCTGGCTGCCTGAACAGTCATCCCAAGTTTCCTCTGTAATGATGAGGAATCCATCTTTGGCTTACAGGCCTAGAATATCTGATAGACTTTTCTATGAAGCAGGAATTTTGAAGGGTTGTCCAACCTTGTCTTGGCCAAGTTTGGCAGTCACTTTTTTTGTGTGTCTTGCTTGTCCTATTTGGGCATCATACTGTCAGCAGTTGTGGCAAGGGCAGTTTCTTGCCCAATGACTAAATCTGCCATAATGAAAGCAAATTTCATATGGAGGTTTTTCCATGCCCATCATTTTCTCTGCAGTAAATTGGTGCTGTTAGAAGCAGATGTGCCTCACTGTCATGAAAAGCCTTAGGTTATTAAAACATCTTAAATGCCATATTCTGTAGATCTCTGAAGTATTTGAAGAACATCTATATATCTATCTATCATCTATCTATCTACAAAATCTATGTTTGACCTTTAAAATATAGCTAATATGATTACAAGCTTGATTGTTATAGATGATTAATCTCTAATCTGCATTTCCTCATTATCCTAAATAATTTGTAATAATAGTTTTCAAGGAGTCGAACTATACATTACATTCTTAAATGAGTTGCATTGGTACAATACCCTAAGCAAAAGTAGGAACATATAGTCATTATGTTACAAAAATAACCTTAAATACAAAAATACCTTAAGCAAGAGTGGGCACATATATACATATGGCAAAAATAGCCTTAAATTTGTATCAATACACAAAAATTCTATGTAAAAGATTCCTTTTTTAGTTTAAAAGTAGATTCAATAATTTACCCTTTATTTTATCATTCCTATATCCCCTTTTTCTTTACAGAACAAGATCCCTGAATCTAATCTTTGCTTAGTTTTCTTCATGACTATGACTAATAACAACTTGCAACCAACCTCCCTAAACAATGATAAACATCCATCATCCACCAAACAACCCCAAACCACCTACTCCACCTCTTGGGAATGTGGGCATCATGTCTTTCCTATAAAATGAAAGGTAGGTAATGCTTTAGAAACTACATCCAAGATTATCCTCTGGTCTATGCACATGAATACACATGGGGGTGTTGAGGTAGAGAGAGAGACACAGAGGGAGGGAGGAAGGGAGAGAGACAGAAGAACACAAACACGCTTGAATTTCATTTATTTTATAATAGATAAGGAATTTACCTTTGGAAAAGCATTTACCTTGTTAAGCTTTCTGTTGGTTGTCTATATTTTGGAGACTGGGTTGTACTATGTAGCTAATTCAGGCTGACCTTGAACTTGAAAGCTTCTTGTCATGGGCTCCCTCTTGGTGCTATAAGCAGGTAGATTACTCAACATGCTTGGTAGCACTTTCGGTCCAAGTCCCAGTTATTTTCAGTTTTCAGTAGATGACCCAGACTCTGAATTGTGACTGAGGAGATGGTTCGAAGGGCTATAATTTTTTTTTCTCCAAAGATTCTTTGCTCTAGGGACAGTGGAGTGTGGCCACCCGTAAAGAGTAGTACTACATGGGACAGAGGAGTGCAGTTCCTGTTGGCATAAGAATAGCAGATTGAGAAGACTACCAGGAGGGGAAGTAAAGAACTCCTGGTCCTGTGGCAAGACAGTTTCAGTACATCACAAGGATACACTTAACTTATCCAAACTAGTAGGGAGGGAGGGATGGGGGAGCAGGCTCGGAATTTCCAGGGTTGCCAAGTGAAGACCAGGGAGAGAGGCTGCAGTTCTGAAACTTTATACCCACTCTGAGCAGGCTGGAGTACTGCAATCTGACAGAGCAAGGGTCAGGCTTTGCTTCTGCAAGCACATTCCAAAGCTGACCTGTGACTGCAAAGTAGACATGGGCTTTCTTCTCCTCTTTACAGTTTATTGGCAAAGTATCAAACATTTAATAGGGCAAGCACTGCCACCCGCCCAGCTGTGCTCAGCAGTAACTGACAGCAAAGACGTTGCAGTTGGGACTCACACTAGGGTAACATCAGCTTTAAAAGCTTGCCTCTGAATGCCTCACTTCATGCCCTTTAAATGTTGCAAATCAAAGAGGCACACAGGGAGGCTGGGTGATTGGCAACCTTCCTTCCATGGTGATGAGACTATAGCTCTTTGTGTGGCTAGAACAGCTAGAGGTGAGGCAGGGGAAGAACACAGGCTGCTTATCCAGGGGGCCCAAAGCACCAGCTATGAGTGGAACACATTGCCTGGCTGAGGTCAGGCAGATGCTGGCAGTACTTCACCAACTGCCCACAGTGTCCTGTGTCCTGTCTTCTTTATAGGCACTGGTGCTGTTCAGCTCCCCCTCCTTCTCCTCCCTTTCCTGGCTTTCATATGTATCTATTCAGTCACGTTGGAGTCCCTGCTAAGTGGCAGTACCCACTACAGAGCAGATCAACAGATTTACTGTAGATTCAAAAGTCCCCAGGCCCCTGACCTGCACTAGCCTTCTCCACAAGCTGTTCCCTGATACAGTTTGTAAAAACTGTAAAAGACAATAATGGCAGTCCTTTACAGACCTCGTCCAGCTACCTTCCCTTCAACCTCTTTCTTATGTGGTGACAATGGAGTGGCCTTGAACTATGTGGGGATCCAGCAGAGGGGAAGTTGACTTGAAGATTGCATTTAGAGTGTTATGCTCATGTGATTTACAGTCACCTGTCATGTAAAACTCAGCCATTAAAAGCCATCTTGAAAGTAGAAGTGGCTTCCATAAATGGACATATACCCACTCTGCTGGCCAGCCCAGCATTTTGACCCACAGACAGAGAAACCTGTACTGTAAGAAAAGGGAGAAGTCGATTGCTTAGGTAATGCAGTCACTCTAGACCTATAAGATTAGCTCTGCACTCCAAGGTTAGAATGTCCTGAAATGTCACAATAAGCAAAACTCAACAGAAGTTGGAAAAGACAATAGTGTGAAAACCATGGTGTATAACTAATAAGGAGCTATGAAGCTAAAATACACTACAAAATAAAACCTCAATCCTGATCATCATGACAGAAGAAAGGTTGAGTATATTTCTGTTATTTCAAAATAAAAGAAGAGCCAGATGTGGTAGCAGGCTTTTAATTCTAGAGCTTGGAAAATGAGATAAGAGAATTACAAGTTCAAGGCCAGCATGGACTTCATCAAGAAACTTCTGTCTCAACAGAAACAAATAAAGCAAAATTAAACAAAGACAGATCTCTAGACAAAGAAGAAAAAGAAAATGCTCTTTAAAAAATTGTGAAATCAAGATATGATTAAAGACTAAACTCAGAAACTATGAGAAGAAATGTATTAGACTGATTGTCATTATTATTTTAAACTCTTTAGTCTTTATTCTTTGGGGGTAGCTTCCCAGCTCTCAAATAAATACATAGGAGACTTATTCTTACTTATGAATGCCCACCCAGGCTTGGCTTATTTCTAGCCAGCGTTTCTTAAATTATCCTGTCTATCTTTTGCTTCTGGGCTTTTACCTTTCTCTATTTCTGTATATCCTTTCTTTCCTTCTTATTTTGTGAATGGTTGTGTGGCTGAGTAGCTCGTCCCTGACAACCTCCTCTCCTTCTTTTCTTACTCCTTGACCTCATCTATTTTTTTCTCCAGATTTCTCCTTCTATTTATTCTCTCTGCCTGACAGCCCTGCCTATTCTTTCTCCTGCCTCGCTTTTGGCTGTTCAGGTCTTTATTAGACCAATTGAGTGTTTTAAATAGGCAAAGTAACACAGTTTCACAGAGTTAAATAAATGCAACATAAAAGAATGCATGTGTCATTAAACAAGTGTTCCACAGCATAAACAAATGTAACACATCTTAAATTAATATTTCACAACTGATAGCTCAAAAAATTAATACATGTCTTCCTGCAAAATGAATCTCTGATTCATTTTCTTGCTATAAATAGATATTTACCACTTAAGTCAATTTTCCATTAATTTTTTTTTATTGTTTGTCTAAAGGGACTTCCTGGGGCTGAGGAGCTATGACTACCAGGGGCCATAGAAGTATATAGCAGGTGACAACTAGTGTTTAGCAAATCAACCCTCCAGATGTATAATTCCCTGATGGGGAGCCCCACCTGGCAGGACCTTGGGGTCACTTGCTGTTGATGACCAGTTGTTTTCTGTCTGTAACTTTCTTAGATACCACTTCTATGCCTCTCTAATAAGAACAGCTGTGAGTTCTTTACACAGCCCATTGGTAGTGTATTTTATATTTTTGCATGCACTTTCAGTTGTGGATAGTCAAGAAAATTGGTCACCAGACAAGGATGTGAGGGCCTTGGAAACACAATCCCTTGTCCAGAACAGAGTAAAAAATTGAATAGATGCCTTGCTCAGAGCAGACAGGAGACACACAAGCCCTCTAGCCACAACTGACTAGAAGCTGACTAATTGTGAACCACTGAAGCCATGGGCAGATGGTAGTGCAAGAATACATATAACAATATAAAGAACAACAAGGTAACATCATAAGAAACTGATGGTTCTACAACTACAAGACCTGAACAGAGCAATGAAGAGGACTCACTCAGAAGGAAACAACAGCAAAAACGCCTTTATGAAGATTATTGAAGCCTTCAAGGAAGATATAAAACACTCCCTTAAAGAAATAGAAGAAAATACAAACAAAAAATTGGAAGAGATAAACAAACTCTGGAAAGAAATCCAAGAAAAGGAAAACCAAAAAAATGAAAGAAACATTCCAGGAACTAAAAAGTCAAATAGAAGCCATAAAAAAGATACAAAATGAGGCAAAGATGGAAATAGAAAATCTGAAGAAAAGAGCTGAAACTACAGATACAAGCTTAACCAACAGAATCCAAGAGATGGAAGAGAGAATCTCTGGAGTGGAAGACTCAATTATGGACACAGATACATCAGTCAAAGAAAACTCTAGAACCAATAATGCAATAACACAAAACGTTCAGGAAATTTGGGACATCATGAAAAGACCTAACCTGAGAATATTAAGAATAGAAGAAGGAGAAGAATACCAGCTCAAAGGCACAGATAGTATTCAATAAAATCATAGAAGAAAACTTTCCCATCCTAAAGAAGGAAATGCCTATAAAGTTACAAAAAGCTTACAGAACACCAAATAGATTAGACCCCCCATAAAGTCTGCTCGCCACATAATATCAAGCCACAAAACATACAGAACAAAGAAAAATTTTAAGAGCTGTAAAAGAAAAGGGCCAACTTACTATAAAGGCAGACCCATCAGAATCATACCTGACTATTCAATGGAAACAATGAAAGCAAGAAGGTCTTGGTTAGAAGTTATACACTAAAAGAACAAGGCTGCCAACCTAGACTATTGTACCTCGCAAAACTATCAATCACCATAGATGGAGTATACAAGATATTTCATGACAGAGTCAGACTTAAACAATACCTATCTACCAATCCGGCCCTTCAGAAAGCATTAGAGGGAAAACTCCAACCTAAGGATCCCAGATACACCCATGAAACCACAAACCCCACAGAAGAAAAACTCAGAGAAAGGAAATACATATAAGCTACCACAAAAAAATAACAGAAAATATCAGTCAGTGGTCACTAATATCCCTTAATATCAATGGACTCAATTCACCTATAAAAAGACACACACTAACACAATGGATACAAAAACAGAAGCCATCCTTCTTTTGCATACAAGAAACACACTTCGACCTTAAAGACAGACACAGACTCAGAGTAAAGGGTTGGGAAAAGATTTTCAAATCAAATGATTTTAAGAAAAAAGCTGGGGTTGCCATTCTACTATCGAACAAAGTTGACTTCAAACTAAAATCAATTAAAAGAGATCAGAATGGATATTACTTATGCATGTCAGGAAAAATTGGTCAAGATGAAATTTCAGACCTGAATATTTACGCCCCTAATATAAGGGCACCTACCTATGTAAAAGAAACACTACTAAAGCTCAAATCCCACATCAATTCTCACACACTGATAGTGGGAGACTTCAGTACCCCACTTTCACCCTCTGATAGGTCAACCAGAAAGAGACTTAATAGAGAAGTAAGGAGTCTAACAGAGGTTATGATGCAAATGGATTTAATAAATATTTGCAGAAGCTTCTACCCAAATGCAAAGGAATATACATATTTCTCAGCACCACATGGACCTAAATTACTCTAAAATTGGCCACATAATTGGTCATAAAGCAAATATCAATAGATACAAAAAAGTGGAAATAGTCCCTTGTATCATATCAGACCACCAGGGCCTAAACTTAGAATTCAACAACATCAAAAATCACAGAAAGCCCACCATCTCATGGAAACTAAACATCACTCAACTGAACCACCTCTGGGTAAAGAAGGAAATTAAGAAAGAAATCAGACTTCTTAGAATTTAATGAAAATGAATTCACAATGTACTCAAATTTGTGGAACACAATGAAGGCAGTCTTGAGAGGAAAATTCATAGCACTAGATCCGATCCTGATATGAAAAACCAGGAGAAATCCAACATTAGAGAACTATCAGCACAGCTGAAAACCTTAGAACAATTAGAAGAAAACTCTCCTAGAAGTAGTAGATGGCAAGAAATAATCAAACTTAGAGCTGAATCAGTACAATTGAAACAAAAAAAAATAACAAAGAATCAATGAATCAAAAAGTTGGTTCTTTGAGAAAGTTTATAAGATAGATAAACCATTATCCAAACTAACCAAAAAACACAGAGAGAGTATCCAAATCAACAAAATCAGAAATGAAAAGGGGGACATAGCAACAAACACCCAGGAAATCCAGAGAATTATCAGGTGATACTTTGAAAGTCTATACTCCACAAAAAATGGAAAACCTTGAAGAAATGGACAGCTTTTTGGACAGGTACCATTTATAAAATTAAATCAAGATCACATTAAATACTAAACAGACCTATAACCCTAAAGGAATTTGAAGCTGTCATTAAAAGCCTCCCAAGTTAAACAAATAAACAAACAAACAAAATACAACAAAAACCCCAGCCCAGGTCCAGATGGTTTCAGTGCAGAATTCTACCAGACATTCAAAGAAGAACTACTACTACTAATCTTCAAACTGTTTCACACAATAGAAACTGAAGGAATATTGTCAAAATCATTTTATGAGGCCACAATTACCCTAATACCCAAGATGTTGCACTCAAAGGCACAACAAAGAAGGAGAACTACAGATCTATTTCCATCATGAATATTGATGCAAAAATTATCAATAAAATTCTGGAAAGCCTTATACAACAACATGTGAAAAAATCATCCACCATGATCAAGCAGGCTTCATCCCAGAAATGCAGGGATGGTTCAACATATGAAAAACCGTAAATGTCATCCATTATACAAACAAACTGAAGGAAAAAAAACACACGATCATATCCTTAGATGCTGAAAAAGCCTTTGACAAAATCCAACTCTCCTTTATGAGAAAAATCCTGAAGAGATCATGAATACAGGGAAAATATCTTAAAATAATAAAGGCGACTTACAAGAAGCCAACAGCCAACATTAAACTTAACGGAGAAAAACTCAAAGCAATCCCACTAAAGTCAGGAGCTAGACAAGGATGTCCTCTCTCCTCTTGTCTATTCAATATAGTTCTCAAAGTTTTAGCTAAAGCAATAAGGGAGCAAAAGGAGATTAAGGGTATACAAATTGGAAAAGAAGAAGTGAAACTATCTCTATTTGCAGATGATATGATTGTATACATAAATGATCCACAAAATTCTACCAGGGAACTTCTACAGCTGATAAATTCATTCAGCAATGTAGCAGGATACAATATTAACTCAAAGAAATCAGTAGCCCTCCTATACACTAAAGATAAAAGGGCTGAAAAAGAAATAAGGGAAACATCACCCTTTATAATAGTGGTAAATGCCATTAAATACCTTGGAGTAACTATAACCAAACAAGTAACAGATCTATTTGACAAAAACTTTAAATCACTGAAGAAAGAAATTGAAGAAAATATCAGAAAATGGAAAGATCTCTTATGTTCCTGGATAGGTAGGATCAACATTGTAAAAATGGCAATTCTACCAAAAGCAATCTACAGATTCAATGCACTGCCCATCAAAATCCCAACACAATTTTTTTTACAGACCTTAAAGAACAATACTCAATTTTATTTGGAATAACAGGAAAGCCAGAATTGCCAAAACAATTTTGCTTAACAAAAGAAACCTCAGGAGGCATCACCATCCCAGACTTCAAGTTATACTATAGAGCTACAGTAATGAAAACAGCCTGGTACTGGCATAAAAACAGACTTGCGGATCAATGGATTTGAACTGAAGATCCCAACATAAACCCAAAAACCTATGAATACCTGATCTTTGACAAAGAGGCCCAAAATACTCAGTGGAAAAAAAGGTAGTATCTATAATAGATGATGTTGGTATAGCTGGATGGTAGTGAGTAGAAAAATGCAAGTAGATCCAAACCTATCACCTGTAGCGGGTATCTTGGAGGCATTGTTTACAGTGCGCGCCCGCGCGCGCGGCAGCATGCGGCGGCAGCGTGTGGCGCCGGCTGCGGCGGCTGTGGCGGCAAAAACAGGGGCGAGTTTTTTGGCTCTGGCGCGGCGGCAGCTCTATATTATAATAGCTAATTTTTTTATTTATAATTATAACAAAATAAATCTTATTTAAAACATAACAATTAATAACAAATTTATTCCGCGATATTTGGCGCCCAGCGTGGGGCAAATTCCCCGAACCCCCCCGGATTCCGTGCCCGCGCGCGGACAGAGCTCTGCCAGATTTTGCGACCGCCCGCTACATGCTTCAAATCCCATCTGCCTGCACAGTGTTCGGCACAGCAGCCAAAAAAAAATCTGTGTACTACTGAGACTCAGTTCTAAAAATACACGCCTAATAAGATTCGTAGAGGCTTACTCACCACCCCAGTTCAAACACCATTGCTGCTACACTACGACACCTGCTGACCATAAGTCCTCATTACATTTAAATAAAAAAATTTTTTTCTTTCCTCTAAAATGTCTAATCAAATAAATGTTCACAATTTTACTCACTTTTTCACAATAATAATAAAAAATTATTTCCAAGATTACACATTTAAAAGTTATCTTCATCCAAGAGTTCTTTTGCTTCTCTTTGTGATCATATATTTCTTACCAAATTATTTTAAAAGATTTCAACTTAAAAAATACGACACTAAGCTGTCTGACATAAATAAACATATTAAAACATTCCAAAAACTCATTATATCCATAAAAAAAAGTCTACTTTGATCACAAAAAAATTTAGAGCTCACATTAATAAAAATTTTAAAAAATTAAATCAAAAATTTAAAACAATAAATAAAAATTTTAAAATAATAAATAAAAACTCTAAAAAATTTAAACAAAAAATAAAAGACAAAATAAATATAAAATCTAAAAAAATGTTCCATTCTATAAAATTATTAAAAAGATCATTTATAAAAAACTTTAAAACACTAAAAAAGACCATTACCACTAGGCTACAAAATTATAAAACTCATTTAAAGATTTTAAAAAAAGATTTTAAGACAACACCTGCTCAAGAAGACACTCAAGTCTTAAAACTCTATTATTTAAAATAAACAGCCTTAAAACAATCCCTATACATTTTTTATATCAACATTTTAAATATTAAATTACACCTTATAGTTGTTTACTAACAATAGTTTGACCTCACTTATGTTAGTTCCTTCCTCTTTCCCACACACTGTCTTATAATAATCCCCATAATATATAATTTTATATCTAGTTTAAAACCTTCCTATTTAGACAAAATAGAGAGATGTAGCGGGTATCCCGGAGGCGTTGTTTACAGTGCGCGCCCGCGCGCGGCAGCGTGCCGCGGCAGCGGCAGCGTGCGGTGGCGGCTGTGGTGGCTGTGGCGGCAAAAACAGGGGCGAGTCTTCTGGCTCCGGCGTGGCGGCAGCTCCATACTACAATAGCTAACTCTTTTACTCATAATTATAACAAAATAAATCTTATTTAAAACATAACAATTAATAACAAATTTATTCCACAATAATCACCCTGCATGAAACTCAGATCCAAGTGGATCAAAGACCTCAACATAAACCCAGACACACTGAACCTGATGGCAAAGAAAGTGGGAAATACCCTCCAATGCATTGGCACAGGTGACCACTTCCTAAAGATAACACCAGTAGTACAGACACTAAGAACAACAATCAATAAATGGTACTTCTTGAAACTGAGAAGCTTCTGTAAAGCCAAGTACACAGTCAATAAGACAAAATGGGAAAAGATTTTCACCTACAAGTGACAGAGAACCGATCTCTAAAATATATAGACAACTAAAGAAACTAGAGCTCAAAACTTTGAATAACCCAATCAAAAAACTGGGCTCAGAACTAGAAAGGGGATTCTCAGCAGAAGAATTACAAATGGCACTTAAAAACATGCTCAACATCTTTAGCCATTAGAGAAATGGAATTCAAAACAACCTTGGGATACCATCTTACACCTGTCAGATTGACTAAGATAAAAGACATAGATGACAGCCTATGCTAGAGAGGTTGTGGAGCAAGGGGAACACTCCTCCATTGGTAGTGGGAGTGTAAGCTTGCTCAGTCAATCTGTAATGCAGTATGACATTTTCTCAGAATACTGGGAATCAATCTCCCCAAAGATCTAGCAATACCAGTAATGGGATACACCCTAAAAATGCACATTTGCACTCCAAAGGCATTATTAGCTCAACTATGTTCATAGCAGCATTATTCGTAATAGCAAGAATATGGAAACAACCTAGATGCCCCTCAACTGAAGAATGGATTAACAAACTATGGTACATTTACACAGTGGAGTACTACTCAGCAGTGAGGAAAAAATGATATCCTAAAATGTGCAGGCAAACAGATGGATCTGGAGAATATCCTCCTGAGTGACGTATCACAAACCCAGAAAGATAAGCAGGGGATGTACTCACTCATTAGTGGACTTTAATCACAAACAGCTAAGCATGTCCAAGCTGCAAACCACAACCACTGTACAGCTTGGGGTCTGAGACACCTTGGACTGGCATTGGAGCCCATTCCCTCTAGAGGAACACCTGACTCAGTCTTGATGTTGGGGTGAGGAAAGGGAATCTGCCTGAAGTGGATGCTGAACTAAGCCACATTGGGACCTTGGGACCTCCTGCCCTTGTTGTGGAGGAGATAAACTGATGGAGAGAAGAGTGAGTGACTGCAAGGGGCAGGAGGGGGAAAGGATGCCTGAACAAGGGGTTATATGGATAGAAAAAACATGACCATTTTTCATAACAATAGTAATCAAGAAAGACCTATTAATGCAAATAAGAAAAATACTCAAATAGAGACAGAGGAATTTAGATGAGAACCTACCCCAACACTGCATGATGAAACTATATGAAGTCAGCTGGTCTCTTCTCCACCACCTCATTGGTCTATCAGCACCCTCCCACCCCAATATCTGACTCTCAAGTCTTTATTGGTAACAGAATTACTAAGGAAATGTAACATCTTCATGCTTGTGTAGCAGCCACATTTACTGACTGAGCCATCTGCCCAGTCTGATATAATACTTCTTGTCTTATTGATAATCTGAGTCTGAGGATGTGCCAGACTTGTGGAAAAGCAGACAAATGGTAGGAACATGGAGTGTGAGGGAGAGAGATAATGGTAGATAGGAACAGGAAGATAAAAAAGAAAGATGGAAGAGGAAGAAATGGAGAATAAAGGGACTGACTAGCCATGCTAACCTTGTATTCAAATATGCACCACCACACCTAGATCACACTGTCCTGAGCAAATGGCTTCCATCTGTGTCTGCCACAGCTTGCCAGTTCCTGTAACTCCTCATTACTTTTCCTGTCTTGCTTGCTATTTGAATCTCAGCTTTGTTCCAGGTCATCAAACTTGATTTACTTCAGTGGTTCCCAACCTGTCCACATAGTGAAATCCCTTGAAGAATTAACAGTTACCCACATGCACTCACACACATTTATTCACACACAGAGAGAAATTTTTGAGTATGATACCTAGACATCTAATCTATACACATATTAAAAATTTCTGGTTATTCTTGTTAGGACTGAGGGCCGCCAGTTTGAGTCAGGCATAGATACCCTCTTCTTATTTCTGAAATATCACCCCTCTAGTCTCCTTTATCCTTGTATGTGTGATGACAGGCAGACATCACATTATATCAGAATGGTGCATAAAGTACAGAATTTTGCAGAGCATAAATGTGGCTTTTCACCAAACTTGAGGTAACCTTTCTCCTTTTTCCTGGTGTATATGCAGTAATGCAGCCTAAAGGTCACCAGCATAATGCTACTCCGTTCCCCACAAAGAAAAAAAATTAAATACCAAAAATAAACTCCAAATGAATAAACAGTTCTCACAAACATGTGCTACTCTCAACAGATAATTGCACCAAGTCTTTCCAAGAAAGGGCCCATCAACAGTGAGGCTTACATGGAGGAGGGACTCAGGGTACTTCCCCTTAATGATGAACTGTTTCCTACTGTTCAGGGAAAGGGAGAGTCATTGTCTTAAGCTGGGTAACCACTGTTGACCTCATCAGGCTCCAATGGATAGTCTCAATTCGGTGGCCAGGCAGATAGCCATGGGTGAATTAAATTGGGAGAACAATAAAACCAAAAGTCATAAATCTGGGGAGGTGACAGGCAGGGGGGAAAAGGAACTGATAGGGAGTGGAAGGGAGATAAGAAAGCATGGGGGAATGAGTAATCAGAATGAATTATATACATGTATTAAATTGTCAAAGAATTAACTTAATAAAAAAAGTACTATGGTTCATAAAACGAGAAGATGAAAAAAGCTCAAGCTTTCAAATATAATAAGCTTCTGCAATAACCCACTACCAACTAACCTCAGGCTTGTTTATGAGAAAATTGAATCTTTATTTTGTAAGCAAAAAGTAATTGAATTTTCTATTTGCAAGTCAGAGCATTTTACCTGCTCTTTTTGGTACATTGTTATGCTCCATGCTATTATAATTTTTAAAAAGATCCCCTTGGTATTGTGAGAGTTGTCACCCATGATGTTTGGAGTTCTGAGGATGAATGATTTTAGAATGAGAATACTCAATGGAATTTTTGTAAAGGTTCGTATTATACTAGATCTTCTAGACTGACATTCAAATTACCACAGACTGGGTTGCTGCATGAATTGGTCTTAAAAACCTAGAGCCAAATATTGAGGTAAATGTTGAAAGATCAGAGAAGCAGAGCAACAAGCCACTGGGGAAAATTCTCACCACTACTGAATCCTCAGGCTGAAAGGGGAAGATCCTGTCTCCAGGAATTTTAAGATGAAATGCCTCTGAGTCCTCAACCAAGAGGGAAGGGCCAAACTCCTATTTCCCCCAGCCTTATATTCCTTTCTCTGCCCAGCCATATTACTTCCTCTCTCAACCTTCCTAGTGCTGGGGTTAAAGGTGTGTGTTCTTCCCAAGTACTGGGAACAACCCAAGTGATTAAAGATGTGCATCTTCGTAGATCAAAGAGGCCATGCTGTTTTTTTCTGATGCTCAGTGTTGTTTAGTATTTTGTTAACTTGACACAGCCAGAGTTATCTGGGAAGAAGGAACTTCAGCTGAGACAATGTCTCCAACATATTGGCCGGTGCACTTTTTTGATTAGTTATTGATGTGAGATGGCCCAGTCCATCCGCAACCACCCCTGGACATGTGACCCTGGTTTGTACAAGAAAGCAGGCTGAGCAAGCCATAGGGTGCTAGCCAGCAAACAGTGTTTCACCGTGGCTCCTGCTTCACTTCCTACCCCCAGGTTCCTAAATTCTTGCCTTCTCTCTATGATGGACTGTAATCCGTAACTTGAAATAAATCCTTTTATTCTCAAGGTGCTTTGGCCATGTTATTGATCACAGCTATTGAAAATGAATTCATACAAAACTGGTAGCAGATTTGTGGAGATTGCTGTGACAGACATGTGCTCTTCCTAGGAGGGCCGTGAAAGGATTTGGAACTTTGGGATGGAAAGACCTTTGAGTACTGATAGTTTACTGGGTGTTCTGGGGAAGCGCTGAAGTTCAGAACACTGAGAGAAACGCAGATAATTGAGGCCTGGCTTGTGACATCTAAGAGTAAAGACTCTACTAGGCTGTTTGCGTGATGTTTTGAACTGTGAATTTGTGGTTTTTGGTCATCTGGGGCTGAATATTCAGCTGTACTAAATAAGTGGCTAGCACCACCAAAAATGATCCTTTGCTTTACTGATACAATCTATACTGGTTAGCTAGAGTGGTGACTTTAGCTGTCACGAATAAGAAGCCAGCATCATTGAGCTGAATTTTTCTGGAAGTGTTTCTTCAGGCTCAGCATACAGAAGCTGTGCTCCAGAGAGGATCAAGGTTGCATCTTGGGCTGGCAGCTGAACTTTGTATTGTGTACAAGTCTTCCAGGTTACTTACTGATTTTGATAGTCTGAAGGCTGCAGGACTAATGTTGTCCTGGAGAGCAGCTGAGGCACTATGAGAGGCCAGGAGAAGCTATTGACAAAAGTACAGCCTAAGTTGTAGAGGAGACCCCAGGGATTGGAGGGAGCATGGGAAGAAGCTGAGGCTTGGCCCTATGAGGCAAGGTTGAAGTCCTTGAGAGCCTGGGGCTACTAGTGAAAGTGCAGCCTTTGGTTCAGTAGAGACTCCAGGATATTGGAGATGTTGGGACTGTGGCATGATCACTGAGGACAGCAGCAGGTATGGAGAGAGCCAAACTGAGTTTACTAAACAAGATATTAAGGATTAGAAGCAGAGCTTCCGAGAGTCTTTGTAGCCCAGGAGATCATGAGAAAGTCTCAGATGTTGGGATTTAGTTTTGCTTTGACTTAATTATGGCTGTATCTTGGTTCTTCCTTCAGGATTAAGAAGTTTATAAATTATTATTTTTATTTTATTTTACAGGAGCTACCTTTTGATAGACTTTTTACTTTTAAAAAGACATTGAATTGTCAGAAGTCTCTGGCTGGCCTTAGCCCAGAGGTCTGCATCTACAGTCACAGTCCCATGGCCGCTTACTCCCAAATAAACATATAGAGGTATATGTTAATTACAATTTGATTGAACTATGGCTCAGGCTTATTATGTCCTAGCTCTTATACTTTAAATTAACCCATATTTCCATTTATGCTTAGCCACATGGCTTGATATCTTTTTGCTCAGTGCAGCATCTCATACCATTTCCTTTGCATCTTGCTGTCATCTCTGCACTGCTCTTCAACTTCCCAGAAATCTATTTACAATGTCTGGCCTCTATTTCTTGTCTAGCTACTTGGCCAATCAGCATTTTATTAAACCAATATTTACAGTGACAAATATTGGCAGTATACAAGAGTATAGTCCCACTGCATTGAATCTTTTAAAGAAATTGGACTTTTAACATATTTGGATTTAAAAAAATTAATGGGCTATTTTTAAACTATTTCTTTGACTTTGATATTAACATGAGACCATTGGAAGAAACAAGAAAGGAAAAGACTATGATTTAATAGTGGTGTATTCTCTTCTCTTCTCTTCTTCTTCCTTCTTCTTCTTCTTCCTCTCTCTCTCTCTCTCTCTCTCTCTCTCTCTCTCTCTCTCTCTCTCTCTCTCCTCTCTCTCTCTGTCAGTTTGACAAGCTAGAGTCATATGGGAAGAGGAAATGTCAACTGAGAAATGCCTCTATCAGCTTGGTCTGGCCTGCATACAAGTCTGTTGGGGCTTCTTAACTAATGACTGATGTGGAAGTCATTAGCCCAACCCATTGTGGAAGGTTTCATCCTGGATCAGTGGTCCTGGGTTGTAGAAGAAAGCAGGCTAATCAAGCTACAGGTGCCAAGCCAGAAAACAGCATTCGTCTATGCTCTCTGCTTCAGTACATGCTTCCATCTCCTGCCCTGATATCCCTTGCTGGTACACTGTAACGAATAAGACAAATAAACCTTTTCCTTCCCAATTCATTTTTGGTTGGTGTTATATCACAGCAATAGGAAGCAACTAGAAGCCTCGTTCATTAACGTGTGGATACTTTCTTCACAATGTTGTGCCAAAGTCTTAATCTAATCTCAGAAGGACAACAGGGATTCACACTGATAGGTTCCAGTGGTTGAAATGTAGACCTTTTTAACAACTTTGTGAACAGGCTCTTTGTTCTGGAATGAAGAATGTAGAACTAGGCTTGAAGAGGCCCTCTGCTAGATCAGAAGTCATGCCCACTTCCAGAAAGTGGTTTGCAGCTAGGACTGGATATTTCAACATGTGGTCTTCCACTCTCACCAGTCCTACACTGACCTATCACTCATGTCTATTTTCCCTGAGGTTGTTATATAAAAACATGGATATGATCTTTCACTGGTTTATTACTTTGTAAAGCTCAGCCAGAGGAATGATACTCTTTCTTATTGATTGAGCTAGCATCTCAGGGAGACAAGGTTAATAAAACAAAGCATTCTTGTGGGTATCTATTATTACATATAATTTTAGAATACATCTTAAGCCAAATGCGTTTTTCCGAAGGGTACAATTCATACTGTTCTATACAATAAAATTCTAACAACACAGTGATTTCTGCTTTAGTGTGTTTTATGTGTCTGTACAAATTAGAGTGCATAGGACACACATGTGCATGTATGTGCATGCGTGTGTGGAGGCTAGAGGTCAACATTGGTGTTTGCATCAACTTTCCATCTTGTGTTTTGAGATAGGTTCTGTCACCGAATCTGACACTCATTGATTAGGCTAGGCTGGCTGGCCAGCATATTCCTTGGAGTCATGTTTAGCTGCCGGCAGCATTGGGGTTACAGGTTAAAGGAACCTATCATGTGAGGTTCCTAAAGTGCCTTGTGCAATGCCTGATTCACAACATCCGTGAGTAGTAATGATGGTGGCTGTTGTTACCAAAATTATTTTTTACTAATGAAGGTAGTGATTATTAGAGATCTATTTCCTGAAAGATACTGAATGCTAATGAGTGCTACTCACCAATGGAGGGGTTAAAATGTTAAAATGAGGACTGTCAGTCTCCAAGGGAGGTATATAAAAATGCCTGTGGTTGGCAGTCAGTCTCCAAAGGAGGTGTATAAAAATGCCTGTGATTGGCTGACTGTTCTGAGTTATCATCCTCACTTCAAATAAATGCAAGGAAGATGGTGTAAAAGAAAAAGTTCTCTCCAAGTGTTCACTAAGGGTGGTAGTGAGGTTAGAATCCACACTTTCCCCTGGACTTGCTTCCTAGAACATTTCATGGGGGAAGTCCTGCCATGTCCTCTGTTGTGTTGCCTGCACTTGAAGGTGCTGCCTCTCACACTGACTCTCTCTCCATAATTATATGCCCAGGACTTAGGAACTAGCCCTTGACATGCAGGCAGTGGCAGAAGGAGCCCTGGGGAGTCAGTCACAGCATGGAGGGAAGAATGAACACAGACTCAGGCAGGCTGAGACTGGGATGCTTCTGCCCATGGCTGAAGGCTACCTCAAAGAATTCAAACCGTATCTGGTGACCTGGGCAGTGCTGATCTGAGAATAAAAAGGAGAGAACTCAAGTCTGCTGTTCTGAGGTTATTATTGTGTGTCCTGAGGTCACTCCTGTCCTTAGGTCACTTTCTGTCCTGAAGTCACTCCTGTCCTGAGGTCACTTACTGTCCTGAGGTCACTGCTGCCCTGAGGTCACCATTTCTTACCACTCATGAGCCTGGTACTCTTCATTTTGTAGAAGTATGTGAGGTGGACTGTAGATATACAACGAGGTAAAGCCAGGTCACAGAGCTGGCAGGTGGATAAAATCGTAACAGCCCCATGTTAGTTTGAATTTAAGGACTGACATTTAAGAAGTTTATGGGAACTAAAGACTCCCCTACCCCTTGCTCCTGGGATATCTGAAATTTAACACATTTATAATTAAGCACATTTTCCATGAAAAAAATTAATACAAAGAAAATGGAAGAAAAAACAAAACAAAACCAGTTCTACTGCTGCTCAGTAGGCGTGTACAACTAGGAAAGAGAACCAGGCCAAGATAACCCAATCTCTCAGTGTCCTTTCTCTTTCTCTTATCTCTGTAATTTGAGATAATTAGAATACTTTGAAACATTTCATCAGAAGAATTTTTTCCTATGTATGTTTAAAAAGACTATGTAAATAAAACTGTATGATAACGCCCACACAATAAAACATTTAACTAATTCCTCTGTCAACAGAACTTCTTTCATTGTTTACAACTTGATTTAACCTTAAACTAATCCTATGAGGTAGGGATTGTTATGATATTCATATCACAGATGAGGAAACTGAGGCCTAACACAGTCAGTCTCCTTCTACTGCCTTTGGATCTAGACGTAGAACTGTATGCTCCTCCTCCTGCAGCATTACTGCTGCCTCCAGCAGCACAGGACAGTGCAGTGGGCAGACTGTCACTCAACTTGACTTTTCTATCTGAGGGAGTAAAACTTAACTCTTTGGGGCTGGTGAAAGGGACACACACACAGAGACACACAACACATACATACACACAGACACACACAGAGAGACACACACACATACATTCACACAAACACAGGCACACACACACATACATACACACACATTCATACACACACATACATACGCACACAGACACACACAGAGAGAGACACACACATACATACACACAAACACAGACACACACATACATACACACACAGACACACACACAGAGACACACACACATACATACACACACAGACACACACACATATACATACACACACAGAGAGACACACACACATACACACAAACAGACACAGACACACACACACATACACACAAACACAGACACAGACAGACAGACAGACAGACACACACACACCTTGAACAGGTCAGAATCTCACCCAGGATGCCAATGAATGCTAAATGGCAAATCTTCAGTAGGTGAAACTGCAGAGGAGATGCAGAGCAGGTGAACTACTTAGGCAGAAAGACATACAAGGATTTTTCTGAGGGCCAAAGGTTAGTTCTTCATTTTATTATTTCACTGTTGTTTGTTTTACTCTATTTCTCTTCTGTCCTGTATTTTTCCCTTATGGTTTCCTTCTGTCTCCCTTGATGTCTTCCTTCCACATCTTTCCCGATGTTTTTCCTTCCCTCATATCTTTATTTTCTCCCTTACAGCCTATATACCCTCAATCAAAATCTTTCAAGTAATATAAAAATTACAATATGGCTACATTCTATTTTTTCAAGTGAATGATTACAATGAATACAAGTAAAAAAAAAGCATTTTTATATCCCTTATATGACAAAAATTTACATATTACAGGTGAAGAACAAGTTGTCCCAATAATCCACATACATTCATGTCTAGATTGTTATAGATTAACAGAGTGTGAGCAAGCAAGGTGTTTGTCTCAGCCAGTTCTCTTACTGGCAGGCTGCATTTCGTAGTTACAAAGAAAGAACCAATCACTTTATTACTTATTATTATAAGCTAATCTTATAAGGAATTTTTAAAGAATCACAAACCTAAAAATCTAAACATATCTATGTAGACATCTATCTACCTATTGATCTATCTATTGATCTGTCTATCTATCTATCTATCTTTAAGTATTTAGGGTACATGTTCACGCATCCGCAATTTTTTTAATCAGGAAGTTGAGGACAGAAATAGGTACAAAGAATTATTCATCACCTGTGGTCACTAACCAATCCTACAAGAAAGGCTATTAATAATTGGGCATTTTGTTTTTGTTCCCTGATTTTTAACAAGTCCCTCACTCAACTCTGTGCCTTTCTAAACTTCAGTTTTCCAAGGTTTTTCACCTCAAGCTATTCACAAAACCATTTTAACATAACCTTAAGTCATTATTTAAAGATTTGTTTCAGTTATGATATACACCAAAACCTGTGAACATATCTCCCAACACTAAGATTAAAAGACCTTGAACTAACTTAGGTTCTGGGATTCATTTTTTTTAAATCATTAACCTAAGCCACAGTCTATATAGGAGAGTGAGGGAGAAGAATCTGTATGAGCAAGCAGATAGGGATTATAAGGAGAAGTCACACAGAGATGGTTGGCTGGAGCTCTGGGGAGCTCACTGAATCAAGAACAGCCCCTGAGGAACTATGGGAAAATGAGCTAGGCCCTCCAAAGGTAGGCAACTGTATATTGGCGTGGGCAGTATGTGGAGGCTTGAGGGGTGGGATCAGATTGTGTTCCTGTGCATGGGCTGGCAACTTGGAGCCCATTCCCTGCAGAGGAGTGCCTGACCCAGTCCTGATATTCGGATGAGGAAATCAACCTGCCTAGAGTGGATGCATCATGCTGAGCTGACCCACCTTAGGACTTCTTGCCCTTTTTGGGGAAAGGATGCAAGGTGGGAGGGTGAAGGAAGATTGGGAGGAATTGGGAGAAGGAAGGAATGAGTGAGCAGGGGGGTATATGGAAAAAAAACCTGGTTTTTAAAAGATGAATAAATTTAAAAAACCACTGAAATTCAGTTACAAGAGAGAGGGAGGAAAGAGAGGAGAGGAAAAGAAGGAGGAGAAGAAGGAAGAGGAAGAGGAAGAGAAGGAAGAAGAGAAGGAGCAGAAGGAGAAGAGAGAACTCTCACTTCCTTTTAAGGAATAAGCCTGCACATTTTTGGGAATGAGACCTTTTACTTATGGTAAAACTTTGTATAATGCTTCTTTGCTCTCTGACTCCTTTTGTAAGTTCCAAACATACGAAGACCTTGAACTTCATCATTTAACAAATACACTTAATATAAAAAAGAGAGAGAAACTGGCTGTGCCATTTCTTTGTTCTTACTTTCTATCCTCTGCAGCCTCTACTTTATCAGGCATGAGACTAACACTATATTTTGCTGCTACCTATATTAGTTTCCCCACTAAACTAACCTTTATCATAATTCTTTCTATATTTATTAAAGACCATCAATCACCAAAATTCTATTTAAACTAACATTATTGTTTGTGGTGAGAATGTTCATCTGTATGCTGTAAATAAAGGAATTGTTTTGGCCTATGTGGAGCACTGTAGAAGTAGGTGGTAGAATCAGAGGAGAGACAGGTAGAAGGAGGGCAGAGTCAGACAGACTCCATCCAGCCACCAAAGACCATGCAGGTTTTATAGGAAGGTCACCTCTGAACTTCGGCAGAACAAGCTGAGATGGTCCTTCAGGTTCCTGCTCTGCAGAGAAAATTGTCAGGCATCCTTCAGGACACAAGGAGAAGTGACTGAAGAACTTTGACGGATTTCCTGTATCACTGGAAATGTATTCCAGAGTCTCTGGGCCTAAGGCTGAAGATGGATGCCCCAATGTTACAAAGAAACTTTGGGAGACTGTCTAGGCAGGCAGGTGTCATCTCTGTCATTTCTAGCTTTTGGAAGCTGCTTGCACTTCCTGTTTACTTGGGTAATATTATATCCTTCTGTGGTATTTGAGGTATTTAAAGATTAGATAGTTATAAGTATAGTTTTCCTTAGTTATTTTAAAAGGTATTTGAATATAACACTTTATACTCACAAGAATAAAGTAGATAGCAGAATATTTTATTTAATTTTACGAAATACAAATAGACTAGATATTGTAACTGTAATTCTTGCTTAATAGCTATTTTGTTATATGTAATTTTGCTGTTAAGATTGAAACCTTCCTTTTTGATTAGACAGAAAAGAGGAAGTAATGTGGAATGTCTTTTTTTATGCTGTAAATATCATTCATTAAAAGGACTGTTTGAGCCTATGACAAGGAATCTTAGAAGTAGGTGGTAAATCTGAGCATATATATAAAGGAGAAAGTGGGCAGAGACAGAGAAATATGCAATCCAACTGCCTAAGAAGCAAAATGTAAAGAAATAGGTGAGCTGTGGACCACATGGCAGGACAGATTAATGGAAATATGTTGAATTAAGATGAAAGAGCTAGCTGGCAATATTCCTGAGACATAGGCCAAGCAGTATATAATTAATGTAAGAGTCTGAGTTATTTTGGTGGTGCTAACCAGCAGCAGGGCTGCAGGCAGGTCTGACCCTTAGGGCTAGATCAAGCCAGAAACCTCTTTTAAAATCATCTTTATAATAATCCACAGGTAAAAATGCCCATTATGTAAATAATACTGCTAGGATGGAAAGGTAACTTGGCATCCAGGACCCAAGAAGTATTATAGGGTAAAAGGAACAGCCAAACAAACAAACAAACAAACAAACAAACAAAAAAACCCACCCTAGCTTTGAAACCAGAGCTAATAAAAGAAACCAACCATGACCCTGAAACCAGAGCTAGTGAAAGAAACACATCCTGGATCTGAGACCTGAGCCAGTGAAAGAAACACTTCATTTCTGAACCTAGAACCAAAGAAAAACACTTTGACCCTAGAATCAGAGCCAGTGAAAGAAATATGCTCTGGCCCTGAAATCAGAACCATAAAGCCCAAAAAAGCCAGTAAAAGAAACATATTTTGGATCTAAAACAAGAACCAAATTTGCCAAGCAGAAAAGTAACCAATTCCTGAGCAGTAAAAATAAACCAATTTCTGAGCAGAAAACCAACCAGTCTCTGAGCATGGAATGTAGCCAATTAGAGTTCAGGGATTGAAAGTCTGCTCAATTCCTATCCTGGAATCTTCTTCCTAAACAAACTTTGTCTCCAAGAGGCCCTACACCCTGGAGTCCTCTTCCTCAAAAAACTCCCACTCCCAAGGAGCCCTTTATAAGGCCTGTACCTGCTGCCCTTTCCCTGCTGTCTTCTCCTACCCCAGCTGAGAAGGAACTCTCGTGGATTCTTCCCTCCCAATAAATCTCTTGAATGAGGTTTGGGAGCAGCAATAGAACCTGGACAGAGAACAGCTGAGGGGAGCCAAGCTGTAACATCCCCTCCTTTCTCCCGCGCCACGCCCCCCAGGAAACCTTCCCCTAGTAGAGCAGTAATGGAAGCAGGACTGTAACTATTTTGTTGGGGAGGTCATTCTCTGTCAGAGCAAAGCTGTTAGCATTGGGGAAGCCTTTCCCTGAAGCAGGACTCTAAACTGCAACATGTGCTTACTGTGACCTGTGTTATTCATTGGCTCCCAACTGCCTGAATACTTTCTATCCAAGCTGAATTGTAACACTCAGTGTTCCTGGGCTCCCGACTGCCAGAATCCCTTTCCATCTGAGCTGCATTAGCACAAATACAACAAAGTCACACTGCACAACAAACCTCACACAGGAGATTTATTGGAAGGGGAAAAAACCAGGAGGTTGGCTGCCTCTGTCTCTGTTCAACAGCCAACTGAGCAGGATTCATGGCTTATATAAAGTTTCTTGGGAAGGAGGTGTAACTTTTTAGGGTGGAGCTTTCCAGGGTAGAGATTGATGGGATTTTATGTCCATATATTGGGCTTTGTATTCTGTAGTATGGGGGCAGAGTTCAGCAATTAGAGTATTCTGTAAGTGGAACCCGGCAATTAGAGCCAACCTTGGGGGAGGGGCTTACACAATAAAACAGAATATTTCCATGAGATAATTACATTACATTAGAGGCAGTGGGGATTCTCCAACACCCATTTGCCCCACACCAGATACTAGAGAAAAAATGGCAATTGCACAACAGTAGCAATAGATATTCTAGGTTCGAGATTCTCAGGGTCTTGCCTATCTGTGGTTCATCTATCAGTGCTTTGCTTCCTGGTGGCAAATTTCCTAAAGTTAATTGGCTCATGCTGTCCTCTGACTTGGCCACTGGCACACCTTGGCTATCTGTTTGTCACAACAGTGAACTAAACACTGAATCTGTAATCCAACCCCTATTAAGCATTTCCTATATAAAAGTTTCTGTAGTTATGGTGTCTCTTCACAGCATTAGAAACCCTAACTAAACCATAGTCCATCATTGCCAGGAAGTCAAGATGACTGGAACTATAAGCAGCTAACAGCCTTAGTCAGGAGCAGGGAGAGAATGCATGCATTTGTACTTGCCTGAAGCTCAGTTCTCTTTCTCTGTTCTTCACATAACTCAGGATCCACAACCTAGGGAATGGTGCTGCCCACTTTTAGGCTATCTCTACCCACATCAGTTAACATGATCTCGACAATCACCCACAGACATGCCAATGGGCCAACATGATTCAGTTACTCATTAAGACTTTCCCCAAGAGATTACAGCTTGTATCAAGTAATTATTTCAAACACACAATATAAATTCTGAATTCTTGGGCTAGGCCTCACTATAAACAGGGCAGAGGTTTAATCTTTTAAAATCTTTTCTTTGACAAGACTTCACTATATAGTCCAGTGTAGCTTTGAACCTAGAGTATTCTTCACTCTATCCCCTCCCCCCATAGTAGATTAAAGGCCTATATCATTATGCAGAAAAAACATTTATGACTTTTGGAAATAATTTGATTCCTTTTATTATGTGGTCCAGCTTAAATAAAACCTCTTATGATTTCTTTAATCCAAATCTAGATGCTGAGTTACAAAGAGAGGTTAGAAAGGACTAAGAGGCTAAGCCCGACCATTAGTGATGTTTAACATTGTGAATTCTTAGTGTGTCTGATGGCATGTTTTATCCAAGACAGATTTAACTCCAATGCTGATTTTAAACTTTGTTCCTAAACATGCCACTCATTTAATTTTTTTCAAGTTACCTACTAACATATACCCAGGCTAAAGATCTTTAATATAAAAAAGAATGGTTCTGGTATTCTGGTATAGCTCCCTGGACTGGAATAAGTGAGTTTTATTATGATATTAATATAAAATAAGCTCTTCTGATGTGAATAAATATAAAATTAGAAGTACAGAAAACAACCAGTTTCAAACACTAGATGACAGGCAGCATAAGTCTGGTGACAAGGTGTGTCCAGGCTGTGCATGGGAACAGTTACCCAGCTGTAGAGTATGTGAAGAGAGGGTACCCAAGCACTACATGCTGGCCCCATTGAACAGAGAAGGCAAGGTCAGGTTGGTGGCTGGGACTATTGGAATTGTTAGTTCAAGGAATCTGAGAAAAATAAACTTTTCCGAGAGAACTCCAGAAGCTATGAGGAATTTACTCAAAAGTTCAATACACAAGAATAAATTAGATTTTCAGGGAGTTGGACCACTTGAGGCTTGCCAGGTAGTGTCTGCTACAAGACTGAGACAGCACAGAAATACTTAGGACCAGCTGTTCTAGGATACAGTGAAACTCCAATCTTTCCCAAACAGACTGAGTTTCCCCTCAATATTCTGTAAATGCAGAAGTTCTTAGAAAAAAATTACAGTCAGTGTGACAGAATGTTCATAGAAGACAGTAGACAAGGCAAGCTTATTACTTATGATGGGCAGTAAGTATAAGTCTATGATCTGTGTCAGGTGTGTCCTCCAGGAACCAGGAAAGCTGCACTAGAAAGCTGCACTAGAAAGGATGGAGTCTCATCTACATGCACCCCAATACACAGTACAGCTAAAGAACCCCACAAAGCACTCAGCTCCGAGTTTATACATCTTGTGTGTCTCTGACCTCCCTGAAAATAAGTGTTCTCGGAAGGAAAGAAGTCATGGCCTAGGTTAGGAGAAAGATCACTTTCTCCTTGTCTAGCCTTTCTCTTCTGTTTGAGGATTCCCCGTAAGCTAGGTCAGCCAAGGCCGTCTATGGAAACCTTGTTGTCACTACTACTGACATTCTGCTGGCAAGGCAGGAAGGCTGGCTTCAGTGGGAACCATGCCCCACAGGATGGTCTACAGTAGACTCTTGTCAGGGAAGCCTGTAAATAAGTGTAACAAAATCCCAAAGGGAAACATAATTCAGAAACCAAGTTAAATCCTACTGGTTAGTGGAGCTTTACAGACCCTACAGGCTCTCCACTTGCAAAATATACCATTATATACATCTACTCAACTTTAAAGTATGCAACTGGTAATTAAACTGCTTGCTAACATAAGAATCAATACTTTAAAAAAAGCAGAATTCAATGTTAAATAATGTGTTATTATAAGGAGCCAGTGAGATGGTTTTGTGGGTAAATGCATGTGTTGTATTGACCCATGTTTGTTTTCTGGAACTCATATAAAATTAAGAGAGAGCTGACTGACTCTACATAGCTGTGCTCTGAACACCATATTCACATTGTGGCATGTGTGCCTCAATCTGTCATAAATGTTGGGCATAGTGTAAAAGTCTAAGACTTTAAAACAACTCAGTGTGTTTGTGTGAATCTATAATCCTAGCACTTAGGAGACAGGCAAAAGGAATGTGAATTTTAGGATAGCCTGGGCTTCATAGTAAGTTTCAGATCGAGCCTGGCCTTCATAGTGAGGTTCTGTCGTAAAAAAGAGGAGAATGAGTTAGAGATGGCCCATTGGGTAAAGTGCTTGGTGAGCAAACATGGGAATATTAGTTTAGATCTCCAACACCCACATAAAGCCTGGGTATGGTTGTGCGTATCTGTAACTCCTTTACAGTAGGATGGGATTGGGGGAAGAGGCAGGTAAATCCTAGGTATTCACTAGCCAGCCAGTAGCAACTTAGCCAAACAGAGGGCTCCAGATTCAGGGAGAGACCTTGTCTCAAAAAACAAAAACAAAAACAAAAAAAAAACATGGTAGAGAATCAATTGCTCTTCACAAGTATGTGCACACCAATGCATACACATGCACACTAAACACACAAGCATAAACACACACCCACACACATATACACATATGCATATGTGCATACACACGTGAATTTAAAGCTGCAACTACTTTCTTTAATCATGTTTGAGAAAAAAATACTTGAGACAGAATTTGACTATGTAATGATGACTGGTCTGTAAATTGCTACTTATGCTAGGCTAGCCTTGAACTCACAGACATCCACCTGTCTTCTGAGTTCTAAGATTAGAACTCAGTGTACTAGTGTTGCAAAAGATTAAGACAGTGTACTACTCTTGCACAAATCCTGATTGGTCTAATAAAAACCTGGAGCCAGATGTTGGAGTAAATGCTGAAAGATCAGAGAGACAAAGGAGCTAGCCACAGCCACTATTTACCACACCAACTCCTCAGCCAGGAAAAGGAAAGAGCTTCTGCCTCTGCCCACCTTATATTTCTCTTTCTGCTCAGCCATATTATTTTCTGTTCCTCCTCCCAGTGAGCCACTACTGCCTGACCTCTACAGCTAACTAGTGGCTAGCTCTGCCTTCTAATCTCCAGGCAAGCTTTATTTGTTAAAGCACAGACAAAATTTCACCAAATTTTCCTTTTTCTGGTCTAAAATGAAAAAGGTTATAACTAATATAAAAAACCATATATAATAAGTACAATAACTGTATACAATCAAGAATTACGTTAACACTGTCCAGTCCTTTAACATTTGACAATTCAGAGAAAATACTCCATTATTTATCTTATTTGGGTGAGTCCAAATTGTTGTTCCTAATTCATTTTCTCTTCTAACTTGCATGATCAAAACTGTCTTTTCATGTCTCTCAAACTTAACACTTACACAATAAGTTTCTTTTCTGATTCTGGTAGCAAGGAAAACTATAACGAAAAAGTTTTCAGCTCCATCAGAAACCTAAGAAGGAAATAATATTACCTGAGTAAGCAGAAAGTGTAAACAAGTGACTTTCAAAATATATGAGAAATGACAGAAACAGCTGGCTGCCTGGACAGTCACTCAAGGTTCCTTTACAATGTTGGGACATCCATCTTTGGCCTATAACTATTAATCATCATAGATAGAGAAAACAAGATAGGTCATGATAAGGTAAAAATTTAAACAATATTTATCTACAAATTCAGCCGTACAGAAGGCACTAGGAAAAATAGTCCAACACAAGGAGGTTAACAAAAACCATGAAAACATAGAAAATAAATAATTTTACACCAGCAAACTCAAAGGAGGGAATCACACACACACACACCCATACCAAAAATCCCTAAATAATATTAAAATGTTAGAAACTCAAAAATATACTATGATGGTTTGAATGAGAAAAGCCCCATAGGCTCATATATTTGGATACTTGGTCACCAGTTTATTGGAGCTGTTTGTTAAAGATTAGGCAGTGTGTTCTTGTGTTACTAGGGGTGGATTTTGAAATCTTAAAAGATTTGTGCCATTTCTAGCCCCACCTGCATCCTACTTGAGGATCAAGATGTGAGCTCTCAGCTGTTCCTGTTGCCATGCCTTCGCTCCACCATCATGGGCTTTAACTCTCTGATCCCATATTAAACACTTTATTCTATAAGTTCCTTGATAAGAATGTTTAATCACAGCAATAGAAAATTAGGAGACACATATATAAGACAAAAATAACTGCTAAATTGAGAACAACAAATTTAGATGTTTCTAATACTAGTAATTAAGTAAACTTGTCAAAGCTTATAAATAATTGACAAAAAAGTCAACACCTGAAACTAAATTTATTAATTAATCAGATACACAGATTATGAGAAGGAAAACCAAGTCCATTTGAAAAACAGAGTACATGAGCAATTTATAGTAAATATAGGAGAAAATCTTGTACTCATAAAACCATGTGTTAGGACCAATTACTAAAAATTTGACAAAATAAAATTTCCATGTTGGCCCAACCACTTAATAGTGCAATGTTGGGAGGAATATGAGACCGTGACCTTTATTTGATTTGTTCACATTTCAGACTTAGTCACTTTTCTGCTATTACATACATACCCAAATATTTGCATATGAGAAATTAGAGATCAAGCACAAAGAATAAAGTATATTTGCAACAAAATAATTATATAAATATATAAAATTAAAAGGGAGAGAGAGAGAGAGAGAGAGAAACAATTGAATCAAAAATGGTCATTGGAACTATTAGACAGTTCCTAGAAAGTAGATGGCTAATAAAAATATGTAAAGACACTCAATCTCACTGATAATCAGAGATGCAAAATTAAACCATAATGAATATCAAAGATACAAAAATTAAAAATAAAAATATCTATGGTCCTACTACAGCTGGGATCTGTATTGATGTCTGTGATCAATGTTGTCATCAAGGACCACAAAGGTGCCTGGCATCTGGGCTGCAATCTGTGTCCATGAGGGTGTTCAAGGGCTATCCTGCTGCTGGAGCCATACTGATCTGTGTGGCTGATGCTGCCACCTGGAGCTATGGAGACTTTGAGGCCTTGGCTGCTGCCTGGGACCATGTCTGCATCCATGCCCCTGCAGTAGTTGGGGTCTGGGATGATGCCTAGGTCTCCTATTACCATCAAGGGCTCTGCAGATACCCAGAGTCTGATTAGCCCTCTGAAACCATGCTACTGTGTGGTCCAGACTGATCTGGGTGGCCTGTGCTGCCATTGGGGGCCATCATTGCTGGCCAGGGCAATGTCTGGGTCCATGGTCCTACTGCAGCTATGGTCTGTGATAATGTCCTTGGACTGTGTTATTAGCACAAGGGGTTATTAGATCTATGATGTACTTAGTTAGCCCCGCTGTTCAGTTGCCCTGGGATAGCTGGTCTTGTGCCTTTGCTGGATACCTTAGCCCTCAGATTAGAGCTGCATCCCTTCTCAAACTCTAGAAAGATGCTTCTACCCCTCACCACATGCATGTACCTCACCTGGACAGCACACTAGAGATACCCTACTATGGTTAGGATACAGGTGAGTTGACACTGAAAGTGTGAGAGCAGGGGAGCCCATGCCAACCCTCCAGATTAAGAGAGAGGGTCCTGCACCTAGTCTGGGCAAAACAGTAGAGTTGGTTCTGGTAGTGTGCTCGTGGGTGACCTGGATCTGAGCTCCTGAGAGCAGGAGAACTGGCCTGGTTCCTTATTACAGACTGCTTTGGGTGAGGTAGCATGGACTTGCCACTTGTCACTTGCCCAGGTAGTGACAGTGAGAGAAAACGGATGGGCTGACCAATTCAGCTACCTATAAATCCAAAAATGCAGGGTCGTCAAAACACAGGACAACAGGATATCTAAAGGAACTCATGAGAGCCCATTATAGGCCTCAAGCCAGACCTCTGAATACTTGCAAGTAAAGATGAGTGTACCATAGAGAAAAACCACGCGATTCAACAGGCCACACCACCACTTCCACAACAAGGTTCTTCTATTTTTGTTTTGTTTTTGTCTCTGTTTTCTTAGTGGTTTTTTTTTATTTGTTTTTGTTTTGGGAGGAGGTTGCAAGGGCTGAGGGCAGGTGTGAGGGGGATTGAAATGCATGATGTGCAATTCACAAAGAATAAAAATTTAAAAATTTAAATAAATGCAAACATCAGGGTTGGCAAGAGTGACCAAAAGCACTCATATTTTTCTTAATGAAGAAGGAATTGATGTAGCTTTGAAAGATATAGTAGTAATACTTTAAAATGCCACACGTGCAAAGCCTGTACTTTGCACAGGGGCCATTCCTATTCCACTTCACATACATTAATAGACGTTCTAAAGGTTTAAAAATTATGTTTGTGTGTGTGCATCTGTGTATATGTACTACTCATGTGTGTACCAGGGTGCAATAAGAGCATATCAGTCTTCCTATAGCTGGAGTTACAGGCAAGTTGCAAGCTGCCCAAAGTGGGTGCTGGGTATTGAACTCTAGTCCTCTGGAACAGTAAGTGCTTTTAAAAAGCAAGTTAAAAGCACTTGCTGTTCATAACAGTATTGCTAGTAAGAGATAAAATATAATACAAATGATCACCAATAGTACATAGGATAAAAATGCAGATTTACAAATCAATGTACATTTCTGTATTGGAATATTGTCTAATAATGAAAGAAACTTCAAATACATGATATCAATATTGCCTAACTCCCACCACATAAGGAGATAAACATATCACAAAAATATATACTATTAAATCTATTTAACATAAAACAAGACAAATTGAGCAGAAACGTAGTTTAGAAATGCATATATGTCAGCAAAAGATTTACTATAATGAAAATCATTGCAGGGTTTACTCCCAGGGCAAAATTTGTAAGGCAATGTTAAGGGCATTTTTTTTTTTAAGCGTAATAACATCCTGTTTCTTCACTGGGTGATAAAAACACAGATACTTTCCTCTCCATGATAGAATGTGTTTAACACTCTTCATTACATATATTCCATATACACAGTTAATGTAGTTTTCAGTAAAATAACTTTAACATGGACTTCAACTGGACAGACTTTTAGGTTATTTTTATCTTTGATAATCAATGGCCAGCATCTTCTTTACTGTGGGTCTGTTACTGAGAGTTCCATCTGAGCCAAAGGCATTGAGAATCGTACAGTGGTTAATTGGACAGGAAATCCTGAAGGGAAATAGAGACACATTGACAGAGAATCACAGAACAGTAGACTAAGAGGACCATCATGGTGATCACCGGAGGAAACTGTAATTTTACTTGAAAGATCTCGGGTTCCAGCAGTGTTTTTTGCCTTTATCTTGGGTGCTAATTCCCTATTTCTTACATTGGCTTTTAAAATTGTATCATACAAGTCAAACTCAAGGAAGATAACTAATTATAGTATAGTTGGGGAAACAGAGTAGATGCCAGTTACTTATAATGCGATTACCACTTTGGAATCCAAGAATCCCAGCCCTGAGCACAAGTCCATGGCACTATTGTTCCCTTTCCTACAAGTTTGCGCACAGCTTGACATCACAGAAGAGCCACCCCACCCGGTTAGAAGTTCCGCCCTCTGCCTCTCACTCTAGCATGCCCCGCCCCGACGCGCTTCTTCCGGCCCCGCCCCACCGGGCTGCCATGACAACGAGTCCGCGCCCCGCGCTCTGCTGCTGCTCGGGCGGGACCCAGGCTGGACCGCGGGCCCCGGCCTGGGGGCCACAGCTGTCACCGCCGCCGCCACCTCATCTTCATCCCCGTCCCCGTCCCGCCTCCTATCTTCCTGCCGCACTCGGGCCGGAGGCCGGGGTCCCTCCCCGCCGCAGCACCCTGCGCGGATGCCGAAGGTGAAAGCGCTGCAATGCGCTCTGGCGCTGGAGATCCGCTCTGTGAGTATTGGCCCTGTCCCACCCCAGCCTCCATGTCCGCCTCAGGACCCCAGGAAATGTCGAGTGCCCGCCGGATCTAGCCTCGCCCCTAACTTCCCGTTGGAGTGCTTTCGGATCTCTTCCAGACCACTCCAGAGTTGCGATCCCGGGACAGGATTTCCCTTTGAATTTTTCTTTACTCCTGGACTGTTGCTCCAGTCTGGGGGCATGTGGCATTTCCGCCAAATCCTGCAGGTTTTCGGATCTTTCCCCAGCCTTCCTGTTAGCGTAGGAACCCACTTTCAATCAAAGTGGAGTCCCTAACTCCAGAAACAATTTACTTGTGGCGTCATTGCACAAAGTTTTTTGCCTTCTTCTCCCAGAACGAACCCAACTCCTCAGAAGCTACTATAGCTCTTACTTCCAGTCCCCAGGCCCTACTGACTTTGAGAGGGGTCCCTTCGCATCCCTCCAGTTCCACGAAAGACCTAGTCAGCTTTTCCGGACAGCTGCTACTGCAAGCTTGCAGTTCCACCCAGTTACTGTGCGCATTGTTTTAAGGGGATCTGTCCAGCCTTCTTCGGTAAACCCAACGGAGGGAGGCAGGGAACCCTACCTGTCCTCTAGGTGAGGGGCTTTCGGTGTGTTGAGAAGCTTCCACTTCCCTTGATAACCGCAGAGTTTTCTCTAGAGATTTTTGAAGTCCTTTTGTGTCATCCTCGAGAGACCATTCTTACTTCTTCCCATAGAGGAGAACTCTCTCTTAATGCCTCCAATTCCTTATTCCATTTCTTTTCACGCCTTCATCCTTAACCCTTATTACAGACTCATCCTTCTTGTCGGTATTCCAGCGTTAAGTAGGGGATAACGGAACACATTCTCTGTCATTTTCTGGGTCTTCCCCAAGGACTCTTCTTGCATTTTCTTCCCAAAGACCCCTGAACTAAACCACGCTTGTAGCTTGTAGCACTCTTCCCGCTCCCCCCCGCCCCGGCTTTCCTTCATACCTTTGAGGCTACAGCAGCACTGAACTTAAACCAGCATAGAAGTCACAAAGTTCTTTCAGGTCTTTTTTCAGCCTTAAGGAGAAGCTTGGGTGGAGCAGAGTACAGCAGTGGTGGAGGGTAAGTGAGTTTCAGGAACTCTGGCATATGTTCCAGATCCACAAGTTTTTATGCAGAAACGCTGTACCGTCCTTAGCTCTCTGTGCTTGCATCACTAGTTGACTTTCTTGCAACTTTTTTCTCCCCAAAGAATGGTTAATTTACCAAAATAATGCATAATGATTTCTAAATGTGCTAGATCCCCCGATAGTGAATCGCAAGTCCTGTCTCTGTAGACTTTGCTATTGGCTGCTGCGTCTTCTTTTTGTAACCAATGGCTTAGCAGCTTGACTGAATGCAGCTGCCTAACAGACTGGCTGCTCTTCTGTTGCTAGTTCTTTGCTAAGAGGAAGTACTCTGTTGTGATTGTAGCCCTTGGGAGACAGAGATATTTTATTTAACTCTGTTGCTTTCTTAGTATATGTTTTACTCGGGTGTGTGTGTGTGTGTGTGTGTGTGTGTGTGTGTGTGTGTGTGTGTCTGTGTGTGTGTGTAAGAATAGCTGTACTTTCGGAGTATTCTGGTGCAAATATTCCTATTTTTATAGACATTTGAGTTACAATATTTTATAGTTCCCCGGATTTTCTAAGACATTGCATTCATCTCTTTATTCTGTGTGCAGACGCTATATTTTCTGACCAGTAAGCACCCTTTAAATGACTCTAACGTTCAGAAGGAGCATTAATGATCATTAACAACCATACAAATTAAGCAAGAATAATTTGGCTTTAATTGATAGAGGAATCGTAGAACCACAAACATTTTTCAATTGTAATTTTACCTTAAAAATTTAAAACATTTACAATATATAAAGGTCAAATTGTAGAATGAGGAGCTCTATGTTAAACAAGGTTTTTGCCTTTAGTAACCATTGTCATTGCTAGTGTATTAACACATATATTCTTATGCATAATATATTTATTTACTTATGCAGCAGGCGGAATGCTACATAAACTAAACTAAATGGCACTTTATTTACTATATCCTGGAGATCATTCTGCATCTGTGGAGAACAACATCTTGTCTTCTCCTAAGTTTCAATTATACAGAGTAATTGGAAGAGCATTTTAAATAATAACTCTTGTTTATGACCTGTGTATTTTAACTTGTCTATGTTTATGAAAATACATTTGCTGATAATTTGAAAGTAAATTGTTGACACCATGATACTCTTAAATACTACAATGTGCATACTGTAATATGAGTGTATTGTACATAACCATAATTCCATGATCATAATTGGGATAATAATATGACCTAATATTGTGTCTATATATAGGTTTACCCAGTTATCACAAAATAATTTTCATAATTTTCAAACCAATATCCAAATTATATGTCAAATGGACCATTTAATTGTTAGATCTTATAGTCCGTTTTGTTATATTGGATTCTTTACTTCTGTGTTATTTTGTTTTCTATCAATGGATTTTGGTAAGTTCATACATTTATGTCATCATTAACCAGACAGATATTTAGAAATGTCTATCACTATGAAGTTCCCTCATGCTCCTCATCAGAAAGAAACCACCATCCTGATTTGTGTCTCTAGATTAGCCCTGGAACTTCCTATTGGAAACATATTTTATGTCATGTGTCCTGATGATCATGACTTTGAGATTCAGTAATGTTGGATGTTTCAGTGGACTGTTTCGCTAAATCATGGAATAATATTCTCTTGTATATACACATAATAGTGTTCTTTTAAAAAACCCTCAAATTAAAATATATGTATTCACAGCATACAAAGTTGTTTTGTTTTCTTTTTGCCTTGACCTGACAGAAGCAATTAAGAGAGTAGAGAGGCATATCAGTTACTTTTGTGTTGCTGTGAAAAAATACCATGCTCAAAATCAACTTAAGCAACAGAGAGCTTATTTTAGGTTATGGATTGAGAGGGATAGACTCAGTCACAGCAACAGTCAGGGACATCATGGTTGTTAAGATCAGGAAACAGACTGATCACATTTTCATTTGCAAACATGAAGCAGACTGTAGTATGAAGTTTTTTTACCCAGCCTTTTTGGCCTAGCCCAGAGGTTTGGACTCACTGGCAATCTTGCAGTCACTTAGCCTTCTAAAAATGACTCAGACATTTATATTTATTATATGTTATTTGACCTATGGCTCAGGCTTATTGCTATCTAGCTCTTTTATTTTAGCTAAACCTATTTCCATTTTCAGCCTTGCCACATGGCCTGTGGCTTGCCTATTTCTTTCCATCTTGCTTCTTGATGACTAGATAGAGTCTCTCTCTAATTCCACCCTCCTTCTTCTGTATCTATGCTTGGATTTCCTGCCTGCTTCTAAGATGCCCTGCCATAGGCCAAAACAGTCTCTTTATTAACAAATGAAATTCACACCATACAGAAAGACATCTCTTATCAGCAGAGAGAGAAGAAGAAATGGGATGAATCTATATACCCTTGATGTCTGTCCCAGCAATGTGTTCTTCTAGCAAGTTTCCATTCATCAAGATTCCATCAATCCTCTCCTAGACATTGCCACCAATTGGAGATAAAATTCATGAGGTTATAAGGGCCATTTTTCCTTTCAAACCTACACAGACATTTATTTTAGTTCATGGTATGGGGGATATCAGTCTACCCTAGTGAGTAAAGCATGGAAGCAGGGGTGGCTTTGTTACAAGAACTTTTCCTGAGGGCAGCTCACATCTCGGCAGATAACCTAAAATAAGCTCTCTGTTGCTTAAGTTGATTTTGAGCATGGTATTTTTTCACAGCAACACAAAAGAATCAGAAGCAGGGCAGGACCATAACAACATCAGCAAATGGTGACCAGGTGCTTATTCAGAAACATGAGCTGGTGGGGACATTCCTTATTTGAGCCATAACAGTGATATTTTTATGTTTGTATATATTCTGAAGTGATTAGATCAGTCATCTATCATCTCACAGAATTTTGTAGAGAACATTTAAGATTTATTACTTTAGGAAATTTTAAGGTTATATTACATTTTAATTAATTATAATCACCATGCTATGTACTATATCCCCAGAACTTACTTATCCTGTCTGAAACTTTGCTCCTTTTAATCTCTATATTTCTCTCCATCACTCCCAGGTTCCTGGCAGTTAGCCAACATCTCTATATTCCCCTCCTAGGTACCTAGTAGCTAGCATCCTGCTTTTATGCTTCTGTGAGTTTGACTTTTAAAAATATATTATTTAAAACTGAGATCACAGTATTTGTCTTTCTGTGTCTAGTGGACAATTAGTATAATTCCCTCTTGGTTCATGCATAAGTTGCAAATACTAGGATTTAAAAAATTTTTTTAATCATGTTTCAAATGCTTAGTTCATTTTATAAATAATGTTTATCCAATGATGGACACTTAGGTTAATTTCCTGTCTTGTTCAATGGGAATAATACGGCAATGAATGCTAATGTCCCTTTGGATATATGTCTGGAAATGGCATTGCAAAGTAGTTATATTTTTAGTTATGTGAGGGTTCTTCAGGCTGTTTTTATAATGAGAATTCTAATTTACATTCTCACCATCAGCATGCAAGAGCTCCCATTTATTCACATTCTTGTCTACAGAAAGTATCTTTTTCTATTCTGACTAATGTGATATTTTATTATTTTATTTGAATTCCCATGATGATTAGAGGTTGATGCACCTTTCCGAGTATGTATTGGCCATTTGTACATCTCCTTTTGAGAACTGTCAATTCAAGTGCTTTGCTCCATTTTAAAATTAGGGATTTTTTTTGGTCTTCTTGCTGTTCTTTTAATCCTTATACATGTTGATACTAACCCTTTATTAAGTATATGGTTTATACATTTGCTTTTTTACTTCATTACCTGTCTCTTACTCTGTTAACTACTCCCTTTGATATGCAAAAGCATTCTTAGTTGGTGGTAGTGTCTGTTCCCTTATTGTTGTATATTATTGAATCCTGTTTGTGGTTGCCATGGTAATGCTCTGAAGAGTAATTCCTATCAGAGTCTTTCTTGGATGTTACCTTCTGCAGAGACCAGGCTCAGGTAGAGAACATCCCATGATTTATTGTTGAGCATTTTTTTTCTTGTGATAAAATTTAATATTTTCTTAATAAGTTTTATATGATCTAGAAACTTCTACTTATGGGATGAAAATGTGGCACCCCACTCTCTTGTCTCCCTCTCGTGTCTACTGTCTGCTGAAGTCTGGTATCAGGAGTGACCTCAGAGGTGTGACATGTCATGTTGTGGTTAAGAAGACAGCAGAACACAGCAGGCAGGAGAGGCTGGGCTTGTCACACAGCATGTGTGTTGTCCAACAGAGTCATGTGGCTTTCGAGAAGCATATTGCTGGGGAGAGAAGTATGACTTTCTCAAGGAACGACATGATATGTCAAATCACACATTTATAAAGAGCATCTAAAGAATTAAACTTCCAAAGGTTTTTACATGTAGTATTGGACACTTGTCTGTGATAGGAAAGGGCTGCTTTGGTTGTTTCAACTTTGTTCTTCCTTTTTACTACCGAGTATTTCAATATTCACATTTTTTATTAGAAGGAAGAAAATAATATAGACCCTAACTAGATCAGCAAGAAAAGTGGAGAACTTTCTTTAATGCTTGTTTTGTTTAATTTTATGTTAGTATGAGTTTTTTATATCTATATTTACTTCACCTCATTACCTAACTCAAGCTAATGACAGCATGCAGTAAACAGTGCTGTGTCTTTCTAGGCACCACACACATCTGGATACTTCATTATTGTAATCCTTACTCAATCAGGCATTGTCATGCTACCATTAAAAACTTTTAATTACAAAATACTTGAGACTAACAGAAAAAAATAGAAGATAATAGTGATTTCCCCCATCTAACTGCAGGAGAAATATAAGTAGTAGATACTATGACCTCCAACATTTAACAATTAATACATTTTAGGTCTGATGCATTTAAAGAAAGAAAGTGCTATATAGGAAGGTCAGGCCTCCATCTTCTTCTTTGATCCCATTTTTCTCCCTCTGCCTATAAATTAAAGTAACAAATACAGATTTTGAATTCAGGTGCAACCATACCTTTCAGTTTAGCTTTGGCTAAGCATTTACATGTAGAATTGTCTTAGTTATGCGATTATTTTTCTCTTTTGCTAGGATAATTGCTTTAGTTGATATGTATAGGTCAGTTTCAAAATGCTTGTGTTAAGCGGAAACTTTTGGAATTTTTAGTTTTGTTTAATTGCATCTATCTGTCTGTCTGTCTGCTTGCCTGTCTCTCTGTCTGCCTGCCTGCCTACCTACCTACCTACCTACCTACCTACCTACCTATCTATCTATCTATCTATCTATCTATCTATCTATCTATCTATCTACCTACCTGCCTACCGACCTATCTACATACCTATCTATCTATCTATCTATCTATCTATCTATCTGTCTGTCTGTCTGTCTGTCTGTCTGTCTATTGCTGTTGAGCTGAGGATCATTGGCATGTTAGGGATCTGCTATATGACAGAGTCCTGACTTCAGTGCTTTTTCATCTTTTAGAATGGAGTACTTCTAGATAAATACTCACAGGTAAGAAGATTTAGAACTGGGACTCTGAGTCTTTCAGTATCATACTTATTAGTTTCCCAGAACAGCTGTGAAAAAATGTAGCTTGAAGTAGTTTATTTTCTCACATTTCTGGAGGCTAAAAAGATAAAAGGTGAAATACCAGTCTGGTGGCTCTAGGTACGTTTTGGATTGTAACTGGGGTCTGATCCTAGCAGTTTACTTCTGTGACTGGCCCTGTTCACATCTTCTGCCCCAAGGAATGAGAATCAAGGTTTGATTTTTATTTTTTCCTATTAAACATATTTTGAATACTATACATCTATTGGAGATAGGTAAACCACTTTTCAGTGAACTCCTAGGAAAAGCTTATTTTCATTTTTTTCCAGAAATACTAGTTTTTCTATTTTTGTAATTTTGTTGTTGCTAGTAAAGAATGTTGTAGACTTAAAAGTTTCACATATTTATCATGTACTGTTAATTTTAAAAATCAGTGTATGAAACTATAGCATATATTCAGAAAGTGCACAAACCTAAGTGTGTAACTGAGGTGGTTACCACCCCAGCTGCCACACTGTTCCCCTCCTCTGACATCCCTTTTTCTCCTGCTACAACACATCATAGTTGTAACTTTTGAAATCCAGTTCACTTGCCCTCTCTATACATTATGAACCCTTTATGTTTAACTTCTTTGTGAAATGCAGCTCTGACTTGGGGAGGCAGTAGTGATGTTGGCTCCCTTATGTAAACCTTTGGCTTTTTATCTATTCATCCTATAGCTGATGCACATTTTTATTATTCCCAATGAGAGATCCTACAATGTGACTGTCAAGTCCTGTATGCCTCTTTGTGACACGTTCAGGATTTTAATTTTGAGTTCAGCAGCATTGAAAACTTCTTTGTTTTCCACTATACCTTATGAACTATTCCATTGCATATGGGTTGTGATGGTTACTTGGGTTTTCAAACAGAAAACCATTTTATTTACCAATAAAGAGAGCCCTGTTTACTTCGGACTCATCTTTTGTCTATTTTTTTTGTCATTTTTGTGTTATTGCTTGAATCTTTTCTGTAATGTTAAAAATACAGGTAGTGTAGGGATATCTTTATAATCTTTCTGAGTTTATGATTAAATTGAGTCTTATGAGACTGCTAATAATAGACTTTTTGTTTAATGCCATCTCCCAGTTGAAACTTCATGCATAGGTAATTCAATATAAGATTGGCTGTAAGGCTTTCATTGTTGAATTATTATAGTATGCTTTATTTCCAATTTTAAAACTATCTTAGGTGAATTATTTTTAATGATTTTTAAGTTTAAAGAAATTATATATTGTTCCCATGACTGGACATTAAACAATTTTATTTTGTTCATTTATCTTTTTGTACTGTGTATGTGTCTGTGTGTGTGTGCATGTGTGTGTGTGCATGTGTGTGTGTGCATGTGTGTGTGTGTGCATGTGTGTGTGTGATGTTTCTGTGTGGATATATGTATTTGAGTACAGGTGTCTGTAGTGGCCAGAAGAGAGCATCAGATCCCCTGGAACTGGAATTATGAACTGCCTGACAGGAGTGTGGTTTTTCTGCAAGAGCAATACGTGTTCTAACCACTGAGCTCCCAGACATATTTTTTAACATTGAACTCTTTCTCTATTATGTGTTATTTTTACTTTAGTATATATACTGCTTTCTTTGCTTTGCTGGGTTGGACTTGACACCTTAAATATAGTATCATTTGTGTTTTTATTTGAGAGTTGTAAGTTTTTGAGTTATATGCATATTTATCTTTATCCTTAAAACACTTCATTTAAAACATTTTAGATATATGAAACCTTACAAGCAATAACATAGTGAAAATCATTCACCTGCTCCCAGCTTAAGAAATAAACATTGCAAATAAGAATGTCACTTTCAGTATTTATCTCCCTAAGAAAATCCCTGCTTCTCTTCTTTGGGTTAACCATCATTCTGTGTTTCCTCTGCATTTCTCAGCATTTTTCTCATTGTATTATTTGCCCAAGGGACTTGATTTACTTCCCAGTGAGGCCTGCTGTCATTTAAAAAATATTGATGGTACAATTTCAAAATTACTTGGCTTCAAGTAGTTTATAATTCTTTCTTTGTTTTCCACTATACCTTATGAACTATTTACAAATGTAATTCACACAATAATTCTAGTCTACCTTTCATATCCATAAGCCAGATACGCATACTTACATGTACACATACATGCTAGTATTACTTTTTGAGACAGGGTTTCACTATGTTTTGATAGAAAGTTTGAACTCTCTGTGTAGACCAGGTTATCTTTGAACTCACAGATATTTTACTGCTTCTTCCAAGAGCTGGGTTTGAGGGGGGGACTTGCACATTTGATATAATTCAGTAAAATACCTAGAATTAAAATAGTTGCTGACAAGAAGGGAGTGGGTGTCAGTGGCATTGAAAAAAGCAATGCACTTATACATAAGAGAAACTTTAAAAAAATAAATTTTTTTATGTGAATTAGTGTTTTGCCCTTGGAAGTTTCAGGGCTCCTGAAATTAGAGTTATAGACAGTTGTAAGCTGCCATGTAGGTGCTGGGAGGGAGCTGAACTCAGTTCCTCTGGAACAGCAGTCACTGCTCTTAACCTCTGAGCCATCTCTCCAGTGTGAGAAACGTTTTGAGGAAATCTTAGGATTGGCCAGACTTCACCAAGTGTGTGGACCATAACTACTCAGTCAAGTAACTTCTCACTCCATATTCCAGGCCCTGACCAAGTAGCAGAGCATCAGCTGTCCTGGTAAACTAACTCCTTACATACCCCAAACTTTCACCCTGACCTGTTTCTGGCCAGCCTAACTTCCCAAACCCTCTGATTGGCTTCCAGTTCTAATAGTAAATATAGCACACAACAGCCAGTGGTCAGCTTGAGTATTTGGTGCCTAGAGATTTTCTTTGCCAAATTAATTTGTTAACTTAATTTGACCTCCCATAAATATCTTAGGACATGAACAAAATGTTGACAATTTCTCTGTCAAACATAACATGAATAACCTCCAATCCCAATTCCCAGTCAAGTGTCTGTTCCCATGTGAAAGACTCATGAGTTCTTTCTGTTCTCATCCATGTTCCAATCTTCTGAACTCCAACTAGAATCACCTGTTAAGGTCTCCTTAAAAGCTCCCCATTTAAAGCTTTTTCTAGCTTCCCAAAACTCTTCCAAATTCCTTCAACGGTATACAAAACCCTACTTCTCTGGATCCATGTACTTGGCCTGTATTAATTGCCTTTGCATGTGTGTGGCAAATAACTGCTTGAAACTGGAAATAATTAAAAGAATATTTTGGTGCCTAGATTCAAAGGATAGAGCCACTAACAGGTAGCATAGTGCTTCTAAACTTGTTGTCGTCATGTGGATTAACATAGTGGTACACAGTGAGCTGGACAGATTTCTTTACAGAGAGGATGAAGTCCAAGCAGAAGAGCACTGGTATTTGGCTGGCTTTCACCTTTCAGTCTTTTATTATGTCTGTGCCCATAGCACAGAGGAATGGTATTGCCCATAGCAGCGTGATCTCTCCTTAGCAATCGATCTTGTCTAGAAGTTTTTCCACACTGTTGAAGGCATGCTTCACTAACCTTCTAGCTGATCCTAAACCCAGTCAAGCTGACACAGATGGATTGGCACAGGTAATTTATGGTTTTCGGTGTTACTATAAATGTTTAAAAACCTTCGAGTGTGATTTTGCAGATGTGGAAACATGGTTAATTTCTATGTAATGGCCTTAGATGCTTTGACTGTATTTGACTTATTTCAAATAGTTTATTTTTAATTGAGCACAATTAATGCTGTCTTTAATATACCATAATACTTCTTTAAACTTGATTCTTTCATCTAAATGTCTTTCCTTTTTTTTTGTCCTATTGCACTCTATTGTTTTTAGAGTGGATATTGCCAACTTTTTGCTGATATCAGGGGCAAGCATTTAAGTTTTCAGTATTGTGTTTGATGTTAGATTTAGGTCTCTCTCTCTATATATATATATACGTATGAGTGAGGATTCCATTTTGCAAAGGGCTTCCTGGAGGAAGAAAAAAAATTGAAGAAAAATTTCTAACATTTAATGCTACAGTGTGTCTTTTGGTATGGATTACTGTCTTCCTTAGGTTTCTGTTGCCTTAAAAAACACCATGACCAAAAGCAGTTTGGGGAGGAAAAGGTTTATGATAATGAAGCAAATATTATTTTTGTGTATATATCTCTTACACATATACTCTAACTTTACAAATTCTTGCTTTCCTTTGAAGTAGAATGGAGTTGGGTGTGAGTCAGGTATGAAAGGTCTGAAATAGTCTTCTCTTCTTAGGGAGCTGCTGATCTGACCATCACTCCTGTGATCTACTCTTCCAGCCTGTGACATACATAGCCTTACAGTGTTTTTATTTAAGATTTTCTTATTTAAAAGGTTTTCTTTTTCATTTTACATACCAACCACAGTTCCTCCTCCTCCTTTCCATCCTCCCACTCGCCCCCTAGCTTCCTGCCCCCCTCACTCACCCATCTACTCCTCAGAGAGGGTCAGGCATCCCATGGGGAGTCATCAAAGTCTACAAGTCAAAATGAGGCAGGAGCAAGCCCCTCCCATATCAGTGTAGAGCAAGGTATCCGTCTATAGGGAATGGACTCCAAAAAGCCAGTTCTTGTACTAGGGAGGCGGCTCAGTCATTAAGAGCACTGACATAGTATCAATTTATATCTAAGGATTTGACTACTGTGTATAAACTACAAAAGGAATTATGTAATTGTTTCTGTCACATGGTATTGTTAAGTGCATGATATAATTAAGCTTTATCTCTGTGATAGCATGGATGTAATAATTTTTTGTGGCCAAATAATAATCTGTTGTGAGAATATATACCATATTTGCTTATCCATTTATTGGTTGAAGAATACTTGAATTGTATTAACTGTTTAGATATTATGTATAATTTTTCTATGCTGGTATATACATTTTTATGTAGGATAAGCTTTAAGTGGGCCTGAGAATCTAGGAGTCCAATGGATGGACTTTATGGCTAGTTTGTTTGCTTCTCCTGAGAACTTTCAAACCTTTTCCATAGTAGGTCTATGATTTTTATCTGTATCGGGGACATAATAAAGTTTTGATTTCTTGTTATTGTCCATGATTTTTATAGCCATCCTAATTAATGGAGGTGACAATCACATTGTGGTTTATGTGGATTTTCATAATCTCAACAATGTTGAATTGTTTTCAGATTTGTTTAACTACTTGAGGAGGTGCAAGTATACTCTTCATACTCTCCATTATTTAGAGCTCTGTTAGTTCTATACGATCCTAATTGCTGTGTCATTTTGATGTATTTCTTATTATATTTCCAGTTGTTATATGATCATTAACTGTCTTACTTATCTCAAGTTTTATTGTATATTTGTTTATTAGTATAGTCAGTATGGCTCTGTTTTGTTTATAGCTTAGTTACTATATATTTGTCCATCTTTTAATAGCCAATTTGTGTCTTTGAGCTTATGTGTGTTTTATAGAAATTTGTATAATTTATATAGCTAGATGGTAGTAGCCTTTGTTTTTTTAATAAACTTTATTATAATAACATTGCAAATAAATAAAATTATCACACAACAAAATTCATTAGCCCTGAAATTTACACAAATAATGAACTTTATAGTTATAATTGGCATTTAGAACAGAAGCTGAAAACTTCATATTAAATTTTATACTCTTAGTATCAAATGTTATGTTTGTATTCACCCCCAAACAAAATATCTATGACAGAATTAGAAGTAGAAAAATAATTAGCTTTGTATTTCTTTCATAACTCATATCCATTACCTTCATTCACACAATCTCAGAAACAAGTCAACCACCTTTTCTCTCTAATATGCAGAATCTAGCTAATTACATATACATGTATATGTGAATAAACGTTCGTGTGGGTACAAGATAACACGAAGAAAAGGGAACAAGAAAGACTAAGTATAGAGGATGTGGAAGGACTATATGCAGATAGTACCTTTTAAAGTCATACAATTATCTTAATGGAAGAAGGAGGAATGTATCAAGGGAGTGTATTTACAGCTTAGCACAATTCAGAAATTTATATGCCCTGTTTTGCCATAGGGAAAGGGAGAACAGAAAGTTCAAGGAAACAGTATAAAAAAGCACGAGAATTCAGCAGGCTTGGAGAATATACCAAGTCCTTGAGAAGATTCTGTTTGGCTCATGGAACAGTTGGATTGTAAATGAGTCTTTCTGGTACTTACATTAGTTATTTTTGTTATTGCTTTGACCAAAATTCTTGACAGAGCTAATTTACACAAGAAAATATTTACTTTGGCTCACAATTTCAGCTCATCATGACAGGCAGGACAGGCATGGTAGTGTTCATTGCAGTGGGAACAAGCCTCCTCACATGGTAGCAGACCAGAAACTGGAGCTAGATGGAAGCTTGAGGTGCAAACCCCCTTCAAAGGCCTTCTCCACTGGCCTACATCTGAGATTCTATAACTTCTTCCAGATCATCATATGTCTTGGCCTAAGGCAGACATCTTAAAAATAAACAAAAAAGTTCAAAACATAAAAAAATACAAAGTAAAATAAAAACACCATCCAGCCACCCAAAAATCAACATATAAAATGACACAAATAAACCACAGGCCACACAACAAAACAAATTAATAAAAATAAATTAAAATACAAAAGCTAACAATATGCCTAAACCATAAACCAAATAAAATAGAATTAATACATTTATGTCATTTTTGAAGGCCTAAATAATGACAAATAAGTCCAATCCATAAAACTAGACCAGCCAAAAACTTCATACTACACATATGATCAACAGGAGATGAACAGCTCAAAGCAGAAAGCTGTAGGGAATAGTCTAGATCTAAATTATGGCATCCTATCTAATGGTCGTCATGGTCTCATAATGAAACATAGCTCAGTTAAAATTTGTCACCATAGTCTTCACATTGTTCAGACTCAAGCTGTTCTAGTTTGGTTTTCTGTTGCTGTGATAAACAACATAACCAAGAGCAACTGGGGTGGGAACTAGTTTATCTTATACTTCCAGATCAAAGTCCATCTTTGAAAAATTGAGGCTGGAACTCAAGTCAGGAACCTGAAGGCAGGAACCACTGAGGAATGCTGCTTACTAATCAAAAAAGTATTCCACAGATACACCCACTGACCAGTCTGATTGAGGCAGTTCTTCAGATGGCACCACCTCAGATAACTTAGGGTTGTGTCAAGGTGACAGCTGTCCAATCGATATACCAGTATGTCACTCTAAACCATAACTTTCCCTTTTTGTCTTCCCTAAGAGCTCACATTAATGTTATATAATATGGAATACAGTACAACTTTAGAAGTCTCACTGGCTTTACAGATTGATTTACAATTTTATACTCTTCTAACTGTAGGCTTCTGTAAAAAACAAAACAAAACAACAATAACAACAAAACAAAATTCAAAGCAAACCAAGTTATATACATTCCTATCCCAAGTAAAAAGAGCCATGGCTACAGTAAGAACAGAGGAAAACCATAGTGTAAATAGCTCACTGTTGGAGTCATGGGGTCTGAGACTCACTCATAATCTCCTGGGCACTAAAGGACTTGGGTCACACCACTTACCTGGCTCTGCCATACACACACACACACACACACACACACACACACACACACACACACACCAAAAGATATGTCATTGGCTCAAGTCAACTCAACTCTACATTTCTATCTGACCTTGTGGATGTCTCATTGTTCTAGCTTCTTCAATACCTTAATGATGTCAGCCTTTTATTCATCATAGGCATTTTTTTTTATCCCCAGTTGACCAGTACTTATAGTCCCATTTAAACATAGGAAGTTTTACTTCTAGATTCTTAATTCAAGTATATTATATGAATCATCTTGATACAGTCTTTTGAGTCACTCTCAAATTTCCCTGAAACTTTATTCCTGGAAACCATTTATATTGTGGTTTGCCTTTTTTCTTTTGTTGTGATAAACAATATGACCTAAAGAAATTTGGAGAGGTAAAAGGTTTATTTCATATTAAATTTAAGGTCAAAGTTCATCTTAGAGGAAAATGAGGCAGGAACCCTGCTTATTGCCCAGTTCCCTCAGTTAGCTTTCTTATATAGCTGATCCCACCTGCCTAGGCACCACCCCCAGTGGCCAAGCTCTCCATCAGTTAGCGATTAGGAAAATCCCCGTAGATATGCTCATAGGCCAGTCTGATGTAGGCGGTCCCACAGTTGGAACTCTCAAATAGCTAAGGGCTGTGTCAAGCTGACAGATAACTAGGATGCAAGGTAATTTTTTAAAATTTATTTTTATCTTGTTTGTGAGATCATAATTTTTTTATTTAAGAAAAATTTTAATTCATTTTATGTACTAACCACAGATCCCCCATCATCTAGTACAGTGTGGATGATGACAAGTACTGCTGCCACCTCCTTCTAGCCCCCAGCCCTCCCCCAGCCCCTCCTCCAAAAGCGTAAGTCCTCCTGTGCAGAGTCAGCAAAGCCTGGTATATTCAGTGAGGCAGGACCAAGTTTCTCCCCCCTGCATCAAGGCAAAACAAGGTGTCACACAATAGGTAAAATGGGCTCTAAAAGGCCAGCCTATATACCAGGGTTAGATCCTAATCCCATTGCCAGGGCTCCTTCAAACAGACTAAGCTACACAACACTCTCCCTTTCTTCGACTAGACTCCCTGAGCTCAGCTTGGTGCTTGGCTATGAATCTCTGCATGTGCTTCCTTCAGTTACTGGATGAAGGCTCTATGATGTCAGTTAGGGAAGTCACCAATCTGATTATTGGGGTAGGCCAGTTCAGTCACCCTCTCCACTGTTGCTAGTAGTCTAAGCTGAGGTCATCCTTGTGGATTCCTGGGAACTTCCCTAGCACCAGTTTCTTCTTAACAGGAGCCCGCCCATATGTAATCAAAATCAAGTCATACATCACTCATATAATGTTACAGGGTTAACATTCCCATTCCTCAAAGGAGAAGAGTAGGATACTATGAGCAATGACACCAACGAAAGAAAGCCAATATTAAAACCTGAGACTCAGTGTCCAGCACTGGGACATTGGCTAGCACCATCTAGGCTCCTGTGAGCTTGATTACTTTGACCCTGTGGTCCTACCATTGACAACTCGTGCAGCTTCTCTCCTAGGCCATCTCCATTCAGTACCTGAAGTTTTATTCAGCAGATATTCCATGCTTCTGGAATCTTCTTAGGCTTCACCACCAATATTCCTGCTAGCTCAGGAGATCTGTACAGGGAATTAGATGCAGCTATGTATTATCTTATCTCGTGGTCTTTTCTCTCAAACCTCCTCAGTCTTGCATTCTGAATGTCTGCAAAACTAGTACAGTGTGGATGATGACAGGTACTGCTGCCAACTTCAGGTTAACCTGGACCCTCTGGGAACATGGCTGCAGTAAAGTGAACTCTGTGTCTGTTTACTGGGAATTCTCCAGTGCCTTTTGTTCTTGTGCTCCTGAAAGAGAAGAATTATGATGAAACACAGTAGTAGAGTTTAATTAGAAACTAAGAAACAAGCTAAGAAACAAGAGTATTTTTTTTTTTAATCCTAGGAGGCACAGGTCTTATATTTCTCTTCCATTATTCCCTCCAATGTCCCTTCCCCAGGGTGGCATTTCCATAAAATGGGTATTTTTTTGAAAGTGCATTTTACCCATAATTTATTCTGAATAGAGATAAAAAGTATGGAGTTAAGTTACTCCTAAAGTCAGAAAGTTCTCTAGGGGAGAGAGTAATAGTACTCTGCATACTTCTCAGGGGGATGGCTGTGAAGTAGATTTTAGCTGACTCAGCTAGAGATCACTACCACCTACTGGACCTTGCATCCTGTTTTGGGAGCTCCAAGCTTGTCCATCTGCAGGGGTCAGCACACATCATTTTCACATCTTGTTTCAGGTGACTCTCCTGCACTGTCTATGATCAAGCTGAAGAACCACTTGTTGGAGGCATTCTTCCTCTTGAGAGACAGAGTCAGACCCCAGTTCTTTCCTTACAGAGGTCCAATGACAAACCTAAACACAATTCCACCAGAGTCCAAATTGGGAAACCGTTTTGGTGACTCCAAAGCATCCTCATCCCCAGAGTCTCACTCCACTGTGGATATTCCCATAGCTACATCCCTGGTCCCCTTGGGTTGACTTCCCACAGTTTACATACTCTATCACCTCCCAAGATCACCAGGTCACACACAATTAAGGCAGGTTTACTGTCAGCTGGCCAGGAGGTTTAGGCACGAGCATCTGGAATCTTAGATGAGGTCTCGTGACTCAGCCCACCCCTTCCTTCTAAAGAGTGAGCAGGTCTGATATGGAGGCTTTCCTGAAGTAATCACAGCTGAGCATGAAGTAAGGCCTCTCTAGTGTGGGTCAAACCTCATTCTTTCCTGCTATGATTTGAAATTAGTTGCCATAAGCTCAAGAAAGGACTACAGGCAATGCTTCTCCTTGGTAGGTTTCAACTTCAGGTGGACTAGAGAAGTCTGTGTCTGTGTCCTGCCAGAGGTGGAAAGAAAGGAAGATGATGAACCTGAGTCTGAAGGAAGTTGTAGGGCTTTTAAGTTTCTTTAGATTAAATTGCTCCATATGACAGAGTATATCTCGTAGCACAAAATGCTCTTGTACTGTTATCTGCTCCCAGTTCCAGTTCTGGTGTCATCTCTTTCACTCAACACAGTTTTTTTAAAGTCTGTCCACTCACGCTGCTGCATCCCTCTCATCTCTTCCTTACCACGGGAATGCATTTCCAGGAACAGAAACCTTGCACGCCATTACAGTGTGTAAGACTTTTGGTGTCCAGCTTTCCCTGTCTTGTACACATATCCAGAAGAAAGAACTGAATTAACAAAGTAGAGGTCATATATAGTTGGCTTTGACATAAGCTGAAAATAATTACTTTCTGGCCGCCAATCTGTTCTCCTGGTATCTTTAAGTTTTGCAAATTAATTAATTGATTATTTTATTTATTAATTTAGTGTGTGTGTGTGTGTGTGTGCCTGTGCCTGTGGAGGCTAGAAGAAGGCTTTGGATCTCCTTGAGCTAGAGCTAGAGGTGGGTGCTAGCAACTGAACTGGAAGAGCAGTGTGTATTCCTCACCACAAAGCTTCCCTCCAGTCCTTCTCTAGAGACCTTAAACAGGAATATCTGGAGTTGGGATGAGGATTTCACATGGTGTGGGAAAACTGGGGGTAGTATTTGCTGTCAGGGGCCTGGTGTGTGTGTGTGTGTGTGTGTGTGTGTGTGTGTGTGTGTGTCTGTGCCTGTGTCTGTGTGTGTCGGTGTCTTGCCTCAATCTCCAGGATTTTCTGTGGAGCTTCTGAATGTGCGTTTGTTTTTTTCAGTTTTACTTTGTGGTTCTCAAATTAAACTGCAATACTGCTGGGTTTGTATTCCTTCATGAGTTCGTTTCTGTACGTGAATCTGACTGTGGCTTCTTATTAAGCAGGATGCTCATGTCTTCCGTGTTTCAAAGTGAACAGAGTGAATTTTTCCCAGACTTCCAGCACTTACAGTTGGGAGGGTCTTAGAGCCTGACATTTTTCTTCTAATCCACCATTTCCATTTGTTCAGCTCTTGCAATGTGAAGCTGAACAATCGTTTTAAATTCATCCTGCACATACCTTTCAATATGTGTGCTTAATAATTTTCTTTTAATATAATTGTGGGAAAGATAGATTTACTGCTGTCATTTTGCTGTTTGTTCTGTGTGTTGGGACTTTATTTCTCTCTATCATTATCTCTGTCTTAGTCTTGTTCTATTGCTGTGAGAGACACCATGACTGTGGCAACTCTTACAAACAAAAACATTTAATTGAGGTGGCTTTCAGACCGGCTACATAGCTATCCCATATCTGCAGAGGGCAGAGATCAGTCCTATGCAGACTCCCTGTAGTCAGGTCAGTCTCTGTGAGCCCCTGTGAGTCCAGGTGAGTTGTTTCTGAGGGTTTTCTTGTGATGTCCTTGACCCCTCTTTTTCCTGTAATTCTTTCTCCCTCTCATCAGACTCAGCTAAGGGTCTACATTCTCATCAAGTGTTGGATGAAGCCTCTCTGATGACAACTGGGCTATGAACCTATCTATGAGAATAGCATTTTTTTTGAAAACGTCTTTGTACAATATATCCTGATCATTCTTTTTCCTTCCCCAAATCCTCCCAGATCCTCCCCACCACCCCCTCCATCCAGTCCCATACCCTTTCTCTCTCTTATTTAGAAAACAAACAGGTATAAAACAAATGAATACCACCTCCCAAGAAGCCCCCCTAAAAGAAACACACAGGAACCTCCCCCACAAAAACTCTAAATTAAAAACTATAATATTCAAGCAAAAACCAAAACAATATAGAATGAAACATCTCCAATGAGTTTGTTTTGTGTTTGTTTTGTGTCGGCCACCAACTGCCTGTAAATGTGGTTTGTATATTTAGATTCTGTTGATGAAAACTAAGTTTGCCTTTGCAAGCTGGTGGCAACTGTGATTTGCTAATTACTTTTTGATTGTTTCATTTTAGTTTTCTTGTTAGTAATTGATATGAGGCTTCAGTTGCTATCTCAATTTATATTGGTATATTATGGATTAATATCAATTTTAACAACACACTAAAATTTTGTGTCTGTTTTGTTCTATTTCCTCCCCTCATTAAAATATCATTGTATCATTGTCATAAAATTACATATAAAATTTGAACATATAAAAATGACTTCTCTGAGAATTTCATACATGTATAGTTTGATCATATTTACCCTCTACATTTCTGTTTTCTGCTAACTTCTCCCAAATCCACTCCTTCTCTCTAGCCCCTCCTAACTTTGGTGTTCTCGATTTCTCTCTCTCTCTAAATGACCAGGGGGTCTTTTTTGCAACAGTTTTGTAGCTGTAACATTCTGAGATGATCTTTTTTGGTTCGTTTTCCTGTCAGTACTGGGGATCAAAATTAGGGCCTCGTGTACAGTAGGCAATTGCTCTGTTGCTAAACTACTGTACCATTGTCTTTTATTATTATTTATTATTTATTTATTTAAATTTTTCTTTTTTGTTTTACATAACAACCACAGTTCTCCCTCCCTCTACTCCCAGTTTCCTTCCACCCCCCAGCAGCTCCTCAGAGAGGGTAAATCCTCCCATGGGGAGTCTACTAAGTCTGGCATATAAGCAAGCACCTCACCCTGCATCTCCAAAGCTGAGCAAGGTATCCCTCTATAGGGAATGGGCTCCAAAAAGCCACTTCATGCACTACAAATAAATCCTGGTCACACTGCCAGAGGCCCCACAAACTGCCCAAGCCACACAACTGTCACTCACATTCAGAGGGACAGAGAAAGAGAGCAAAGAGACACTTGATAGAGTGAGCCATTTTGGGGCTAGGGAGAAACCTGGTGTGAGGAAAACTCCCAGCAACCCACAAGGATGACCCCAGCTGAGACTCTATCCAATAGTGGAGAGGAGAGGGTGCCTGAACTGACCTCTCCTGTAATCAAATTGCTGACCACTCTAATAGTCATCATAGAACCTTCATCCAGCAACTGATAGAAGCAGAATCCACAGCTAGGTACTGAGCTGAGCTCCCAGTACAGTCCAAGAAAGGGAGGAGGGATTAAATAAGCAAAAGTGTCAAGATCATGAGGAGGAAACAACCCACAGAGAATGCTGACTTGAGCTACTGGGAGCTCACTGACTGCCCTTTAAGCTGGGGAACTTGCATGAGACCAAACTAGGCACTCTGAATGTGGGTGACAGTTGTTAGCTTGGGCCATTGTCTTTTAAATGATAGAAAAAAAAATATAAACACAGAGTGTAGTTTGAAGTTTTTCTATCCTGCCTGACTTCTCTCAGTCCCACTTGGGTTCCACAGCTTCTTATAAAATAATTAATTCCAAGGCCTAAGATGATAACTTCTGGGTCAGTAGTTCAAACATATTACTATCTAGTTCTTACACTTACATTAACACATAATTCTTATCTTTGCTGAGCCATATTTGCTTCCTCTGTGTCTGGCTGTCATATGCTTCTCTGTTTTTTCCTTCTCAGAATTCTTCTAACCTGGTTGCCCTGCCTATACTTCCTGCCTGGTTACCAACTGTTATGCCCAAAGCTCTATCCCTAGAGAGACCACCAGAGACAGGGATGTTCAGAATGCTGCAGCAAGGTTTATTGGCAGCACTTACAAGCCAGGCAGGGAGCACACTTCAAGCTTCTGTGACAACAGAGCAAGGAGTAGCTGTTGTCTTTGGTTACAAGAGGTCTTTTATAAGCAAAAGTTACAACAAAGTTGGTTGCTTGGAGACAGGGTGCTGAGGTGCTACTGATTGGCTTGTGCTTAGGGTCTTTCTGCCCCAGAGTATCTTTGCACCCCACCTGGATGGACCCCACTGGGACCCTACCTGGAGTGGCTGGTCTTCCCCAGAACTGGGCAAGCAAGAATCTATTCCTCTCCCAGAATTGGGCAGATGTTTTGGCTAATTTCCCAGAGTTGGGCAGGTAGGAAGCTATTCTCTCAGAACTGAGGAGGCCCCCTGCTAGATCTATTCTTCTGGGACATGTTCTTTTCCCAGAACTGGTCAGGCATGACTATTCTTTTCCCAGAGCTGGGCAGTCCACCACTCCTGCCAGAAATGCAAAACTAAACTTTATTTTATTACCTTTTTATAAAATAGCTACTAGAATACAAAATGGAGTTTCTTGAGCTGTTTTCGCTCTTCACTGACCAATTAGTGTTTTATTAAACCAATAAGAGTAACAAATCTTTACAGTGTACAAGAGCATTATCCCCCACACAAAGTTCAGTTAATGCTACTCTGTTTTTCATGTAGATTTGGGCTCCTGGCTAGTACCTCATGTCTACCTGAAGGACTTCAATACTTCTGTACCAAAGCTCTGTTAGGCATGAATTGTTTTCCTTGTTTTTATCAGACAATCTCTTATTTCCTTCCTTTGTGAAGAACAGTTTTTCTGCTCATTAAGTTTTTTTTTGGAAGCTCTCTTCTTTCAGTTAAGCCATCCCACTTTTTATTTTCTGGCTTCATTATAGATTTTTCTTTTAAGGTTTGTGTTCTTGAATGTCTATTGATTTTTTTCTTTCTTTCTTTTGTGAACTGCAAATTTGGCTATAATGATTGTACTTTGCATCATATTTGGGTCATCAAACTTCCTTACCCATGACCTTTCTTGCTGGCCACCACTTTGGTGAATGTTACAGTTTGGAAGGGACTCCAATGATGACAATGTGACAAACAGCATGGATAAAAAATATGACTTTATTCTTAATAAAAAAAGAAAATGAAGCTAACAGAATCATATTTGCTGAGAAACTTGATTGTGAATTATTAGTGTAAAAGTAACAAACAGAGCAGTAGGAAAGAAAATGGAGTAAAGATATCTGGCACAAAAGCATCCTCAACTTCTGAGTACCAAGAAACATGAGGTTTCAATCCTCTGTTTAATATCATTGTCAGCATCAACATGGCAAAAGGTGTGACTTTGTCGGAGGAGGTATATAAGAGTGCTGGGATTTCAGGTTCCTGAAGCCCAAATCATTCCCAGTTAGCTTTTTCTGCCTCGTGTGTGTATCAATATGTAATCTCTTAGTTACTGTTCCAGTGCCATGCTTACCTACCAGCTGCCATACTCTCCACCATGGTGCTTATGGATTCTAGTTCTCTGAAACTGTAAGCCCCTTATACACTCTTTTTTATCTGGTGTCTTCTCACAGAAATAGAAAAGTAACCAAGATAATGAGATAGTTAAATGTTACTTAATATTTAAAATATATACTTGATTAGGCTAGAGAATAAGTTTTGGGGCCTTGAAACTTTATCCTGTCACTTCTGATAAGAGGATGAATGGACATCTATCTTGACATCTATGTGTTTGTTCAATACAAATGCTCTTTAAGGTGATGGGAAATACAGTCATGCTTTTCTGCAGTTTTATTTCTGCTCTTGAGTATAATACTTTATTTCTGCTGAGTGCTAGCTACTCTTTTGTGATTTAATGATGTTGAATAATTTTATGTCAAAATTGAGCAGAAAATGAGAGTCAAAGGCTGACAGTTTAAATTTACTAAATTATTAGGACATGTCCAGTATATAGAGTTTTACTCGTAGTACAAAAAAACCAAATAGAAAACCATCTGTTTCTAAGAGGGAAGGAACTATAAAGGCATCTCACTGAACTCTCCAGCACACTGGTGGGTGGCTCAGGGAATTGCAATGCAGTTATAACCATTCATCCAATTGCTTTCAGGTCACGTGCCCAGGAGTGGTGCTAAAGGACAAGGAGGACATCTACCTTAGTGTCTGTGTGTTTGGCCAATACAAGAAGACACAATGTGTCCCAGCCACTTTCCCACTGGTCTTCAATGCCAGAATGGTGTTTGAAAAGGTGAGTTCAAAAATCAGATCAGTATTAACAAGCGGAAACCAGTGATTCCAGTTTTGAATAAAATCCTGCAACATAAACTGTTACTGCTGACTATGTGCTTTGGTTTGATTAAAAATGAAAATTGCAACACATTTAGACTTTTAAAAATATTCCTTTTATTATGCATTGAATCAGCTGCCTTTCCTTGGTGTGACTCAGCCTGTTTCTAAAACATTTTAGTGGGCTTCATACAAAGCATGGCATCTTGACTGGTAGATAATAACTTCTGTACAAACTAAGGCACACATAGGTAAGCATATGTCGAGTTTTACGTAGGGATATTTTGTGCTTTTCTGTTTCACCAAGTGTCTCATTTTCCTTAAAAGTGCTTCCGATAGTAATTATCCCCTTCCTCCCAGACTTAGCCTCCTTCCAGACTCCCCTCTCCTCCTCCCTTTCTGCCTCCTTCTCCTTTGCTTTCTTAAAAAATAAAATAGCCCACTGTAGGTATTGTGGTGGGTACTGTTGACACGTAATGAACAAGGCAAAACTGTCACTTCCTGGAGCTTAATAAATGCAGAAATACAATAAAGAAAAAAATGAGAGGCTAGGGGAGAAATACATATTTTTTAAAAGGGGAGAAATATATTAAAATATCAAAAAAGGCAATAATATTTAAACAAACAAAGCCTAGGTGAGACGGAGAGTTACTTGGAAGTGTAGGAGGTTTCTTGAGAAGGAGATAGCTTTGATACTAAGAAGGTTGATAAGATCACCCCGCGAGCACAGGTAAGAATTCTAGTCGGTGATATTGGAGAGAGAGGGACATCTATCTAGTTAGAAAATGTATTTTGACATAATGAGAAGTGGCGAAATTATTGAAGATTTGTTTGGAGGGCTGCATGGTGACATTCTGTAACCCCAGGATTTGAGGGACTTCTGCAGAAGGACTAAGAGATCAAGAACAAACTGTCCGAACCAAAACCAAACCAAACCGAACCAAACCGAACCGAACCAAACCGAACAAAACAAACCAAACCGAACAAAACCAACAAAACTCCCAAACAAACGGAAATTTTCTTTGGGGACTGGGACTGGGACTGGGAATGGGACTGGGAATGGGAATGGAAATGGACTGGGAATGGGAAAAGGTTTTACTTACATCTTCTTTGGCTTCCTCTTCCCCCACCCTGCCTCTGCTGTGCCCGCCCTCACCCTGCCCCTCACCCTGCTGTGCCCGCCCTCACCCTGCTGTGCCCGCCCTCA